>KV921015.1:0-70748 GCA_002081555.1 Protostelium mycophagum | reverse complement strand
GAAGAGGGCGTATGGAACCGTCCAAAGCGCTGAGTTGCCTCAAGATCTCACAGACTTGTACCACACTCGTACTGGCCAGATCTGGCCTGCTGGTGCAATTGAGCGTCAAATTGGGAACACAGTTCTCCAACACCTGACAGGAATGATGTCTTGGAAAACGTCTCAGGATCTCACCTCTGATGTGTCACTCAAACTGTGGAATGTGATTCCGCACGAAAGCGTCTGAAGAATCTCAAAGGCATGCAATGTGTGCAGTGTCTATTTGACAGCTGAGCGACCTTGGGTGGTGATCACTGAACTCTCCTCTTTGGGTTCTGTACGAACGGCACGTGAATGCAGATTGCTTTCAATAACACTAGAATTACAAGGTTTATTTTTAGTTGATCTGCTCGTAACCATCTCCTTTGTATCTCAATATCTTGAAAGCGAAACAAGCCAAAACGACGGAGACGAGCATCATGGACACCATGATGACGAAAATCCAAAATGCGCCGAGATACGAAAAGATGTAGGATGCTGCCACTGGACCAATCATTCTGGCCACTGACCCGGCGGAACTAAGCCAGCCCATAAATGTACCCTGTGACATGTGTCATTTTGACATTTTATGATGACGTCATCACCTGGTCTAACCCGTCGAGAATTTTAGTGTACAGTGCGATGAGCAAAGCAACGCTAGTTGCGTAACCCCCAGCAACCAACGCGACTCCCAAGCAGAATCTTGAAATCTCAATGAAATGTCAATCTACAACGGTCATACCTCCAGAACACTACACCCTCAAAAGGGGGTGGACTGATGAGGGCGCCAAAACCTCCAGCGATGATCACTGATGTAAAAATCATGACGGTCCGGTCTGAGGCGAATCTGAGGGCAACCTCCATCGGTAAATCAAAAGTATTAATGCGGTACAGAACCGTGATTTTCACGTGAATGTCGCGTGCTGACGATTCAAATTGATCTTGATGGTTTACAGCGTTGTAGATGATAAAAAATCACCTGCAATAATACGATGGAGACGATGCAGACACCACCCAGAGCCATGTACAGATAGCTGTTTTTTTTTAATTTCAAAAATAGGAAATTCGTATTTTGGCGGGAAAATATAATGACGTCACCTGTTCTCACGAGCATGCCAATTGAAATATTCACTTGTATAATTGGTGCCAATAGTCTCAAAAACGGTGAATGCCGCAGTGTAGATGAAGTATAACAGCAGACATATAACAACCCCCAACCAAGGTACTTTCTGACACGTTTCAGAAAATTCCGTGAAACTTTTTCAAAGAAAATTTTTCAATTTTTCAATTTCGGAAAATTCTACCTGACCGGATTTTTTCGCCTTGACAATTTCCGAGAACGATCTCACTGTCCCTGCCCCGTTGTAGAATCCCGAACCCACCACGGACCCTTTGAATGAGCCGACCATATTATTTTTTTGACCCCTCTGGGAGGGGGGGATCTCCTTCAAGAATACAAGAGAGAATATTCCAAGCAGTGAAAAAATCGCCGAAAGATATCCTGGCGCGGTGAATTCGTCTACTCTAATTCCGTTCAACTTGAAATTAAGCAGAGTGGTCAGACCAGCAAAAGCTATGAAATTTCAGTGAAATTTCGGTGAAAATTCACGATGTAGAAGAAAAGATTACCAGGGCCAATGACGAATCCTAAAATTGTGGCGGCAGAATTGAGACCCATCACGAGTGTTCTGTTGTTGATGTCTGTTGCATATGACAAGTAAGTCTGGGCCACGGCGTAATTTCCCGCCGCGACACCGACTATGAACCTTTCAAATTTCAAACGTGTGAAGAAGGCGCGAAAAAACTGTAAAAGGGAATGAATTACAAAAATCACCTGGCTGTGATGAGGATCCATTCAGAGTATCCTTCGGCGACATAGGCGAGAGAGTACATGATGTTACCTCCAATCATCACAATACAAGACACGGCGATGACCTACATATCGATGTGAGTTCATGAGCTGGCATCTCTGAAAGGACAACACATGAAACAAACATCAAATACTCCATTTCATGATTATTATATTGGGATTTTTAACATTACCTCTCTGGTACTTCTTCTATCGGCCCACCAGCCAAGGACAGGAGAAGAGATGAAACTTCCAGCACTATTAACACAGACAGCCCAGCCTGTAAGTGTGTAGGCTTTCGTATCATCGTGAGTAAACTTGAGGAGATCAGCTAATAGGTGCCAGAGATGACACAACGCTAGATCTTCAATCAACAAACCTGTTGCAGATACTGCATCATCGTGGGGAGGATGATTGAGAACACAATAGAAGATAAGAAGGTAATGAAAAGCATAAGAACGATTCCTCCCAAGTATCTGGCAATAATCAGGACATCATGCGAGGTCATTTAGGTGTTCTCACTTGCTACGACCCGCAGGGGGAGGAATTGGGTCTAAAAGAGGCTGGACATTTAAATTAATAAAATATTCATATCGACGCCAAGCAGGTGAGAACTAACCTGAGAAGGTGTCTTCTCCACATCAATATCATCTTGATAATGGACAGAGCGAGCCGAACTGCAACAGTTAATGGAGGATGGTGGCATTAGGTCCTTCTAACTTACCGTCCAGTAGACAGTACCGACTGTGTCGAAGTCATGGTGAAGAAGATAGTCGTAATGTGTTCACGGTCTGTCTTAAATCACCACACGGGAAGTGCACGTTAATTAGCGTACTTTTCAGGGATAACCGCAAATCCCCTCTGGCACATCCATTCCCTTCAAAGGATGCTAAGTTGCAGCTGATCAAGATGAGGAACCTTGATGCTGGAAAGTCTCATTGACTCTTCTTTGACTTGACGCATTTACGAACCGTAAAGTGTCTCCGGGCAACATCATCATCTTCATGTCGATCTTGACAACAGTGACTTCTGCTGTGCAGGAGAGAAAGAAGCTTGTCTCCCACGGACTTCTGCCGGGTTCGGGTAATCTGCCCGGATAAACTTGAAAACTGGACACACCATCATACAAAAACATCCTTTTTCAAAAAATGGCAACATCCGCGGCAAAAGCCTTCTACGAGCTCTCCTTCAAGACAAACAAAGGAAAGACTGTTAAACTTGAAGAGTACAAAGGAAAGGTATGCTCGATCGCTTGAGATCCAACTGACACTCTCGAGGTCATCTTGTTTGTGAATGTGGCATCAAGATGTGGTTTCACACGCCAGTATGATGCTTTAGAAGAATTGAACAAGAAATACAAGGAGAAGGGATTGGTTATTCTTGGTTTCCCCTGCAACCAATTTGGTCGTCAAGAATCGGGCACGAATGAGGGCACGTATTTCATCTATGATGTCTGTGCTGATTCGCCATCAGAGATCGCCGAGTTTTGTCGAGTCAATTTTGGTGTGACTTTCACATTATCTGAAAAGATTGAGGTCAATGGTGCCAACGAACATCCCATATACAACCATCTGAAGCAGCAGAAGAAGTGGTGGGGTCTTGGACGTGTCAAGTGGAACGTAAGAAAGCCATGTGTGGATGTCGATTCTCATTTTTGTAGTTCGAGAAGTTCTTGGTTGACACAGAAGGAAATGTTACAGAAAGATTCAACAGCAACTGGGACGCCAAAAGCATTGAGCCTTACATTGTCCCTCTTCTTCCAAAATAAAGATTTATTATTCTTGAAATTATTGGATTCTCATTCAATTCTTTTGACAGAGTTTGGAGGTTGTCCATGGAGCCAGCCTCTTCATCCTCCAAATGAACTCTATGTGACCTGCTCATGGCAACCTCTTCTACTCCGACATGTGAATTGACACTTGCCAATTTCCAAAGAGGTCCTCCATAAGGATGATTGGAAGAGCAGCGATGTGCGATGAGAACTCTC
This sequence comes from Protostelium mycophagum, assembly GCA_002081555.1. Classification (NCBI taxonomy): domain Eukaryota; phylum Evosea; class Variosea; order Protosteliida; family Protosteliaceae; genus Protostelium; species Protostelium mycophagum. Next base: position 66,894 of record KV921015.1, on the reverse strand, counting down.
TTCTCGCTTGTTCCAGTGTACGATACCCGCTATAGCAAGAGCAAGGACTACAGCTGATACCTTTATTGGCCACAGAAGCAATTTCTCATCGTGTACACCAATAGTGGACTCTTTGCATTGGGTAATACCGATGATTGACCTTGGAGCATCAACCGGAGATTCAAGACCTGTCTACAATCGTCGATTGACAGATAAATTTCAGAGCAATTGACACAAACTCGAGCCGAATCAATCAAATGGATGAAGAGATACAGATTTGTTTCACAAGACAAGTAACAACAGAGCCATTTCGAAGAACATTATTTATTCGTGCTGGAAATCAACCAGAGCCACCTTCATCACCGATAGAAATTGAAGAACCAGCCAAAGATGCCTCCAGTGTCTACACACAAATAGTCATGGACAAACCGCCACCTTTGGAGGATTCAGAGACACAGTGGTTCTGTCCAATTTGTTGCGAAAATTTCAGCCAGAAGATCTCAAAAGAGGAGCACAAAACCAGCGTCATACATCTCTTAGCAGAGAATCACAAACCAAACAAATCCTACCACATACAAGAATCGAACAAGGGTTACCAAATGTTAAAGGTGCGCTCTACTTGTCATTTACATCATAGAATACGACAAGAACACCATCGATATAAAGATCACTTCCTATCGATGATTTCTGAAGAAAGCAGGGAATGAGTTGGGAGGAGGAACAAGGTTTAGGCGCACAATCACAAGGCTCTTTAGACCCAATAAAAACACAACTACGCCCCTCCAGAGAAGGCCTCGGTGTCCGACAGATCAGATCTGCTGTGACACATTATAGAGCCAATGAAGTCCCAAAAACGATGAGAAAAGTCCAAAAAACAACCAAGTGAGAGAGCTTTAAAACAATTGATTTTATTAAAAATATACAATTTCACAAAATTTAAATATAAATCAATTTTATGAAATATTAATATAAATTTACCAGTCCAGGAATGTACAGAGTGTTAAGTTCCAGGAACGACAGCGAAAATACAGAGAGAAATTAGCCAGAGAATTGGTCTACAACTAGATCATAAAGATGACGAAAACTTTATCATGTGACACGTCATCAATCGTAGAGTTCATCGGCGGGTGCGAATGCGGCGACCATCAGCTGCGATGTCATCTTGAAGAGGCTCGGTGTTACTTCGGTGTAGCTCTGGAGTGCGTCCTCTATCGACTTGACCTCTATAGGTTTCTCGCGTAACAGACTCTTATTCAAGAACCTTGATGACGTCATCACTTACATGCGCATAAACTTTTGGCGCGCAAAGCGGTTGGAAATAATGTAAAAATTTAAGAGATTGACCATCTACAACGAGACTCACTTTGCAACATTTGCCCCCTGCTCTGTGTTGTACAATATCAATATCAGATTATTTTCTGAGGCGAATCCGACCACTTCCCCACACACTTTGAAATAGTTGATGACGTCATCTTCTGAAAGGTCAAGAGGGCGGGAGATGACCACGATCCTCTTCAGCACGTCTTCGGCATCCTTCACCTGCACACATTCAGTTTTTTTACATCTTTATCTTTGTGTTGCGAGATTTATGTTGCAGAAGAATTGTTAAAAAAAACACGATTTCAGCACAGCCGAAAGAGCTTCGGAACTCTTTGGAGCGAAGTACCGACATGATGCGTGTGATGCAATCCTTACCTCTTCTACTTTTGGTCTTCCTCGTGGATTTTGCAGTTTTGGTGTGGTTCTATCTCGAGATGAAAGCATTTGTGATGCAGCTCTTGCCTTTCGAGGGGGGAGGGATGGGACCTTGTCCCGAGCGGGGGGTGGGAGGGCGGTGGACGGGGGGACTAAAGATGGTTGTACTGTCGACATCTCCAGATTTGTCGACAGAGATAGAGAAGACTTTTTGGGTGGTTCTGGAAGAGTTACGGAGGGAGGTCGTGATAGCTCTGAGATAGTTATATTTGTACGTCTACAATCTTGTAGTTTTTCACTTTTTGCAGGTAAGGGGGGTGGGTTTGTGGGCGGAGCAAGGTGGGGGAGGCGCCAGTCAGCCCCAGGAACTGCCTGAATAGAAGGTGGCGGCGCGTAGTATTCTTCTTGTACATTCTCTTGTGCCTCATTGTAGACGTATGAATCCGTATATGCCTGGTTGTAGATGGGATAACTTGATTGTGTCTGGTTATAGAGTGCCATATCCGTTTGTGGTTGGTTGCAAGGATGATTTGGCGGTGGGCTGTAGAAATCGGAGTTTTTCGTGAAATTTCCTTGAAGATTGGGTGGGACTATTTTAGATTTAGAATCTTTTGTGAGAAAACTAAATTACTTGTCGGGGTCCATTGTATGCTGTTTTGACTTTTCCACGAATTTTCTTGATAGGGATTGTAACCATAACCGTTCCCTGAATAACTAGCAGACATGAATTCGCCTGATGGAAAATTTCCGGGAAATTCCAGTGAATGGGGGAAGGAGGGTCTATTATGTATGTTGGGTGCACTACTCCCCGCTTGCGGGTCTGTTTCATTTCAGTGAAAATGTCTTCATGATTTAATATGATATCTCACAATTTATCAACGAAGGATTTGGCAGAGACATAGATGGTGGAAGCGCTGGTTGCGCTTAAAATGTCAGGATAAATTAAACTCGAATAGTCAAAGATGATTACGTTGAGATGGGGGTTTCAAGGGATACTCGGCCATTTTTAGATCAGTCATAGACATACTGAACCTCTGGGATGGCGGTTTGGGCGGAAGGGGTGGTCTCGTTGTAGTTGGTACCGAGGATTTAGCCGGAACAGGAGGTGTGTGTGATGGTGTTGCGTATGGCGCGTATGAACTTTGGGCAGTGTTGTAGTTATCATATGAATTGTGGAAATCAGGACATGACTGGTTGTAGACAGGCTCAGTCAAAGAGGGGTACATAGATGATCTGTATCTATCAATCTACAACGATCCTCATCACGAGACTAAATATTTTTCAATGTATGACGTCATAAAATGATTCTCACGATACTGGAGTTGCAGATGGATGAGGTGTCAGACATGGTCGATTCGGGGACGTGGCATCTAGATAATACATCTCGATCACAAAATTGCTCATGAACCTGTATGATTCAGATTGATTTTAGAACTATCACTGGATCACTTTTTGTTCTTCAAACGGCCAGCTTTTTCATTGTCCAGTTCGCGCTTTGTGATTCTCATTACTTCAAAACCATCCTCCTCCCTGTCCCATTCCATGAACATGGTGTTGTAGAGCGCCCGACAGAGAATGTTCCCGCCATTTTCCAGACGCAACATGAAATCTGAGAGTGTGAGGTTGTATTTTTTGGGGAAATGGAAAAATAATCATCGTCTACAACTCACCTCCATCTATCTCCTTTTGTACAGGAAAAACGATCTGCACGGCGTGTTGTTCAGATCCTCTATTTGGATTAAATTTCCCTGAAATTTCCATCGAAAAGAATCTTTGACCAGCTCTGTACAACAAAAATTCCGAGAAATTTCATTGATTTTTCGATGAATGTCACCTTCTTGGAGCAGCGCTGTAGATGAGACGGTATGGGTGTTTTTTCATGTCGTAAATTTCCATTGTTCCAAAGAACGGGTCTATCATCAATGGTGGCTTTTCCCGCCATCAGTCTCATTCAAAATTTGAAAAGTGACAACTCACTTTGATCACGATCTTATGTACATATTTGGTCGGATAAACCCCGTTGGGCGGGACATTTACGTAAGTCATGACGTCACCAAAGGGGGGAGCCGGGGGTCCTGTCAGCAAGGAGGGAAGTATATGGGCGAAATATTTGACATAGCGGCGCTGTGCCGGTGATGACACACCATCATACGTTGAACTTCTCATTCTGCACAATTTTCAACATATTTAATTTATTCTCAATTTCAAAAAATTATCAAAATTGAAATCATTCCTTGCATGAAAAAAACTTGAAAAATGTTTAAAAAAACTAACCGCCCAAAGTAGTCCATGGCTTCATCTGGATCCTTGTACATGCCAGAATATAATAAAAACGAAGATACCACCATCCCCGTGCGGCTCCTTCCTGCTTGGCAATGTACGGCGATGATGTGGTTGGGATCAGAGTTCAACCATCGCGACATGATCAGTATAACTTCTATCAATCTACAACGCTCAGTTTTTATTTCTGAAATAAGGAAAAACAGAAATCACCTTCTAAGAGATGCGGGGTGATGATCTGGCCAGCCTAGGTAATCAAAGTGATCCTCACCTAAAGCATCTCTGCAGCCACTGCTGTACGGGACCTCGCTTATGTTGATAATGTGAAAATTGTTGGGATGATACTGCCTGAAAAATCTCGCCACTTCATGGACACTGAACATGACTCAGAATGAAACAAAAATGCTGCCAAGTGAAATGATTAAGTGTTTGAACGTACTCATTTCTATAAGCGCTGCGAAATCCATCTCCAGGGTATCCCATTGCTATTCTTTTTGTTAATTACAAGAAAACTCTTCCAATCTCACCAATTACTCGCTTTGTGATGTACGTCAGGTCCAAATCATATCCATTTTCCACGAATCTGAATTTATCCTTTGAGACCATCTGCCGTGAGATATTGGTCAACTGATTCGCAAATGTAGAGAGTAAGCTCATGTTTCTCTATTCTGTGTGTATTTGTATTGGGGCTGATCCCAAATGATCATTTGTTTTCAAATAATTTTGACAGTTACGGAATTCAACCATTTACGCACCCGAAATTTCAAGGAAATCTCATGTTTTAAATCCTTCCCAGTTGTTTTAGAGCCCCCCTTCTTTGAAGTCTTATGTTGGATGTCACCAAGGGATCCGTATCATAATAACGTTATAGACATAGACTGTGTACAGTTTGGATCTTTGCATCAACACGATTATTCTCAGTTTCACCTAGTGGCGGCCAGTCTCTAATTTGACCTGCCAAACACTCTCTGTGTGTTCGCGGGCAGCCGGGGTTTCTCTAATTAGAGGACGGCGTTTCTGTGACATTTTCACTGTAACGCATGTGCACTGCACGGTTATTTTTCAAATTAGTCTCCATTTAGAGGTGGCTGTATCCCAGTGAAATAGAGAATATTTGCAGAAAGAGTTTATGGAATAAAAAAATTAAATTTATGTCCGGGTCATCCACAACATGAGGTGTTTCTCTCATTGGTGTTTGTCTGTTCCTTCTCTGTATCTAATCTAAAGCTGGAGTCCACCTTTGGCCTTCTGACCTGGGTCGTCTTTGAAACTTCGACGATTGTCTTTGTCAAGAATCTCATGGCGTCATCTGTTGAGGTTAAAATGATGAGATTGATGTCTCATCACTCACCAATGTTCGTATCTGTCGCAGCTGATGTCTTGAACCAGCCAATGAAATTGTTCTTCTTGCAGTAGTCATCCAAAAATTCTGAGTCTATGGTGATGCCTGGTATGTCGCACTGTTTTGGTGTCAATTGGCGAGTCGCATCCCAAAGAGATGGATCTCACCTTATTGGCGAATAATATCATGGGTATGGGCTGATCATTGGCTAAGGAAACCTTGCTGTTGACGTCGTCTTGCCACTAGAGAATGATGTCACTCATCTGACTTCGAATCACAATTGGACTCACTTTCTTGACTGCCTCGAACGTTGTATCACGAGAGACGTCGAAGACCACAATGCAGGCTATGGCATATTTATAATACACACTGGTCATCGTTCCAAATCTCTTCAATTTGTCACGAATATTAATTAAATAAACTTCACCTCATGGCCCGCTACATCCCACAGTTGGAGAGTGATGGATATGTCATCATCATATTTGATCATTTTGACGGCAAAATCGACTCCTATAGTGAGCTTATAACTTGGTGTGAAAAATCCTTCTGTGTATCTTCTGATTAAAGAGGTCTTTCCGACCGCGTAATCACCTATCACAATAACCTAGGCAAGGTGAGTGAGGTTTAGCACACCCAATAAACCTTGTAGGTCTGTTGTCCGTCGTCTTCTTCGGTGGCCATTTTTATGATCCGATTGTTGAATTTTATTCTTGATTGAAAAATCAACAAAAATCTCATTGGAAGATTCCTTCTGATTGGACAAATCGACGTGCGATAACGACATCATCCGCTTTCCATCATCATCGTCCCTGAACCAACAGTTTGACGGACTTGCCTTCAGTTTCTCCGGGTCACGTGATGTCGAATGAATGCCTCGTGACAAACAGATCGAAAAACGTTAGAAAACCTTCAATGGCCACAACAGCGCTCGGTCTGCACCCAAAAATGTTAGAACGACCTAGTGTGGAAGACATCGAATACATAAAAGAAACAAGACGAATCGCTGGTTGGCATGAGGAGCGCGTCGATGCTTGGTGCCAAGAGATCATTGCCAAAAGGAAGATCTTTTGGATATTCTTCCTCGATCAACAGATGACACAACCTGTTGGGACTTCTGCTTTAGAAGTTCATGATGAGGATTTTTATGGGGTGAACATCAGCAGTGTAGAAGATAAGAGAGTTGCTGTTGTGCACACATTCGTTCACACGTGAGTTTTGAGTTTATTATTCCCTTATGAAGTCTGTTAGTCTTCACCAAAAGAAAGGATATGGTGCTGACATCGTGCGATTTTGTGTGGATTTTGCATTTGACCAGCTTCAATGTAACGAAGTCACAATGGCGACACATAACGACAATTCCTCTTCCATAAATATATTTGCCCGCCTCGGATTCGAAGAGATCGCAAGGGTGCAGACAGATTGGCCTCCTCATCCACCCTACACGATCGAAACTTGGGACCCAGCAGCTGTGGTGATGAGGAAATTCAGAGATAAAAGCAGATTTACTTAGGTACAAATGAATGAAGTTTATTTTTTTAAGAGGTTAGAGATCATCATCACTGTCGATCTCTCACGTTTGAGCGGCATGAAATAAATAAATTATTATTTAATGAATTAAAATTGCGTTGTAGATTGGTTTTTCTTTTCTTCGAAATTGAATTGAACGATTTCTGAGGTGCCAAGACACATCATGGACGATCAAGCAGTTATGAGGGCGCCAAAAATACTCCATAATAGAAGGAAAAAGACAGACGAGAATGAGATAAAGAGTGAGCAGAAACCGGTGAAAAGAAGTGATCGTCCAGCGCTGAAAGACAAGACCAATCTACTTAGTGTTCAAAGCCTCAATGTCGCTCTTCCAGTCATCACTGAGGCTCAGAAGGAGGTGGGATTCACTCATTTAATTTCCATGTTCGTTGATCAAGGTCCAGCACCCCAGCCAATTAGTTAGAGGGTTGAGACGTCCCCAGAATGTTTTTGACGTTGATGGTCACGATGACTGGAGGCTAAGTCCTGAATACGCACAAGCCATAATCATCAATCTCATGCATCAAGAGTTGGAGGCATCGATAGACCCAACAACTATAAAACTAGGCGACAAAGAGAGGAGCACATTGGTGGAGTGGATGATCGAGCTCCATCACAGTTTAGAGGGCAAGAGCGACACCTTGTGGTGTTCTATCGGGATTATGGACCTCTTCCTCTCGATCCAATTGATCGAAAGATCTGAACTTCAGGTGGGACATTTCGAAACGACACTTCCCAATTTACGCAGCTTTTGGCGGCGACATGCATGTTCATCGCCTTCAAATTTGAAGAAGTGAACCCAATACCCCTCGATTTCCTTGTAAACGTGTGTGTCCAAGTATACACGCCACAAGATTTCGTCGACATGGAGTGGAAAGTTCTGAAAGATGTCGATTTTCGTATAAACTCGCCCAATCCAAGCTCCTTCCACCGCAGGTGATCTCAGATGAGTTCTTCATCTTCTCGAAATGTTCAATTTTGCAGGTTCTATCTTACCGCAGTCGAAGAGGAGGACAAGAACAGCTACCGCATGACTAGTCTGATCTTAGAGTCCACACTTCTTTTCAAGAGCTCCTACCAATTTCTTCCTTCCTTAAGAGCGGCAGTGGCCATCTTTCTCATGATGGACATTCTCGCGCTGGGAGATTGGAACGACGCCCTGGTTTATTACACAGGCTACCATTTGGAACGTCTACAAGAGTGTATAGAGGCCACCAAGAGAGCGATGAGAGGCATCCAAGAATCCTGTCTCTCCAAGAAGTACAGAGACCAGCTGCGTCTTTGGAGGAAATATTCATAAATTTATTTAATTTATTTCAAACTTTCTACCAGAAAAGGAAAATTCGCACTGGCGCTCTGCCTGTGTTCTTCCGTCTGATTCATCATCTCCTCCATTATAAAGATGTTAAGGCATGTCCTCGATTGAGAACTCTGTGGGCATGAGACTCCCAGGGACCAGCCAATCCTTCTTTCCGGTGACGTAGAATGTGTCCATCTCACCCTTCCCTTTGATCGCCACCTGTTTCTGATGAGATCGGTTTGATACGTTTTATTCTGACCTTTCCTCTGTATTCAGTGTTGTATCGGGCTTCTATACGCCGAGATATTCGCTCTGTCACCTTCTCATCATCAGATGTAAATTTTCGAATTCGACATTCTACTTGTATTTTATCGTGTTCGCAAGATGAGTGCATTCTTGAAGCTGTGTTGATGCTGTCCCCCCAGAGATCAAAACAGAATCGATTACTTCCTACGATGCCTGCTGAACACGGTCCATTATGTACACCTTGAAATGTCAGGAATTCAACGAAACTTCGGAGAAAACTACCTGCTTGGAAGAACATGGGGAGTGGGCTTGCTTTGACCAGTTCACCGATCAAGAGGGCAACCTCGATAAGTCCATCTAATGTCCTTCCGTCCTTATTTCCATCGAGACCAGCCACGATCATCCATGTGTGTTTCATCCTCTTAATTTTTTCCACGCCATTAGACAAGATGATCTTGTCCACATCACAGATAAATTTAGCCTCCATCTTGTCGAAAGCCTTAATGTCTAAAGGTACGGCCATCCAATATGCGGATATGAACATGCAGGAAACCTGCTCGATTAAGACATGTGCCAGACACTGTGCTCCATAACTCACTTCGGGATAATGTTCTGCGATGTACTGGTGATGCACGGTCAGCTTCTTAAAGATGCGGTCTGGGAGCATCTGTTTGATCATTTGCTCTGTTTTCACGGCCGCTTCTTGCGATAATTCTTGCATGATCTCGGAAGTCCTGGAATTGATGTGCAACTTCCGAAGTTTCTGTGCGACACTCAAGACAAAGCAGCAAAAAGCTACCAAGAGTGGCAACGTCAAAGCAGTATTCTCCATTTGCAATTGCCTGTGATCCTCAGTTCAGGTCATCATCAAGATGAAGCTCACCTGCTCATGGACTCATCTAATGTCGCGAGGGCCCAAAACAACGCGCTCAAAGCCACCGGGATGAAAGGTACGAATACATATTGAAAAGCAGGGAAATTGGGAAAGACGACCACTACAACCAGACGCAAATATGTGGACTGGTTGAAATCCGCAATCGCCCACAGACCCACAAAGATGCAAGTGGACCATGCGGTCATTAATATTGCCACCATGTCGACATATTTTCTGAGCTTGATCATAAGTACATATGAGATGAACTATACAGATTCAGAAAAGCCAAAAAAATTCGTGATAAAACACGACTACATTGATTGATTAAATGATACTGACACTGAGGAGGGTAAATATCGGCGCCAACGTAAAGAATGGCCAAGCTGGAAATTTAGTCTTGCCATAGAGAGGTATACTCAATATCAAGAATACTAGTCCAATAACCAATCCCGATATTGCGTAATACGGAACAATCCACTGTCTATATCTGGACTTGGTGTTCTGAAATTCTTGTTCCACATCAGGATCCATAAAATTGGCCTGAAATCTCCTTCTTTTGAATCGCTCGAGCACCGCCTGAACGAGTTGTAGACGAGTTATCTTCGGCACAACTGCTTGTACTCACCTTCCTGTGCTCCTCTACAACTTGTTCCTGTTCTAAAGTGAACAAATTGCTCGTCTCGGGTTTTTCGTAAATAAAATTGGATGGATTCCTCCTTCCTTCAATCTCTATACATTCTATCTCATCAAGTGTACTTCTACCTCCATCTTTCCTTTCAATCTCTTTCGTCATCTACATTTGATCAATCCTTCTCTGAATTTTGGACTGACCTTTGTGTAGATGTAATCCTCTTTATTCAAGATCCCCTCCCACAACTCTTCACTGACTAAAACTGTGCCAATCCTGCATAAAGGTTCTAGTGCCTCTGCATCACTGAAAGTCGGGCCTGTCACGTCATAATGCCAACGGAAATGTCCGGTCACTCCGTATGTCCCAGCTCCTGATCCGATTCCAATTCTAACTGCCAGTTTTTCCTGTATTTTTTTAGGAAGAATTTCTTTTATACTTTTCAAACCCACTTGGAGGTGATTCTCGGTCAGAAAAGGTATCTTGATGAGGTCCAATCCCATCTCTAACATTGCCCTTTGGTGATTTACATTCGGAACGGTTACATTTCCCGCGCAAATGTAGCAATCTCCCACTGTTCTGACCTGTGTCGATTTCAACATGGTTCAGATTAAACTTTAGAAATCACCTTTTCTAATCCGTATTTATTGCATAAAATGTCCATACTGGAGTATAATTCGTTCAAAAAATCGACCAAATCCTCAGCAGAATGCCTTGATGACATGCTGGTGAATCCGACTATGTCTAATACTAATACAGATATATCCGACTTTGATATTTGAAAGTGTACATCTTCTGACTCATGCGTGAGGACCTTTCTGGCAATTTCTTCGGGTAATACGTTCAATAGTATGGAAATCATCTAATTTCATTCAGCCTTCCAATAAAAATAGAAAATTCACTTGTAATTGTTCCTCCTTAGCGGTCTCTATCTTCTTAGCTAAAAGCGCTTTTTGCTCGTGGTACTGAGGGCAATGAATAATCAACAATTTTCATCATTCCATAATATTCTATAAAATCAAATTAGCAGCTTACGAGTTTGATTTTTGAGGAATATAATCTGCAAAAGCCCAGTTGAGCCACGAGAAGTAGCGTCACAATGATGACATCGATTGCTGTCTCCATTCCAGATACCACAGAACTGAGCGGAATCCTGACGCAAACGGCGATGATGTTTAATGCCATCATAAATTTCAAAAAATTTTCATCAAAGCAGAATGTCCACGTGAACACTGTGCTGAATCAATTGTACCTTCAAAAGAAAGACTTACCGACGGAAGAGAGCGTCAGGTTAGATACAATGACCCAATCGACCGTGACGGGGTCGCAAGTCCACCAGATCAGGTGGACGATGTGAATCGGAAGCTGTACATTGACTGACACGAAAAACGCATTCGACCAAAAACTTGACGCAAAGGCACCAAATGACACGACGGAAACCACGAGGTGGCATATCGCTAAAGCGTGGTCATCATCATCATGCCACGATAAAGCAAAGAAAGACTCACCTTGAGAGGAGCTCATCGGTATACCGTCTCTGTACCGGCCGATCATCAGTTGGATTATCCAAACCAAAAAGTAGATGAAGGACACAGCTCTAAATTTCCAAACATTCTCCCAAGCTAAGTCTCTATGGACTTTTTTGTATTCCTCCCAGCGGCTGAGCTTCGCGGGCGGTTGTGGAACAATTTTAGGTTCGACTTTTACATTTGCTACATTTGCCGATTGACGGATGGAATGTCGCTCTGTTGATCGCTTCAATGAATGCCGCAACTCAATTGTGTTCAGTTGGGTTTTGGAGGAAGACCTTGCTCGCGGGGAAATAGGCCATCTGCTGTTGTGTTATCCTTCTTCGTCATTAAGAACCAATGCAACCTATTCTCTATAATGACCCTTGCAGAATCCCGTGTGTTTAGCCTCCTATATTTCTCAGCCTCTACCATCCTTCTGAAGCTGGACGGGGAAGCTGTTGTGCTGTATACTAAAACAGACACACCCGTGTCACAACGCAACTTGTATCTATCTGAAATTTCACATACACGTGATATTATCACGGTTAGAAAACGTGATACTTCCATCGGAACATCTAAAGTTGCTTCTGAACTTGTGGCGGCAAACCGCCTCGGAAGGTCTTTATAGATAAACACACCACTTAGGGTGACCTTACATATGTAATTCGCAGCACTCACGCCACAAGTTTTTCCGAATAACCAAAATGATACAATTTATTTTAGACCTTGACCGTTGAAGCAAAGACACCTGATCGGTGTGGGTTGTCCGGATTTTCAAAGACATAAGGGGTGTATCCCACTAAGGATTGTCTCTGCTCATGTTATCCTCGTTGTAGACAAAGTTGTAGAGGGATAAAAATAGGTCGGAATATCACCTCATCGTCAGACCAATCGAAATGGTCCTCTTCATAAGGGTGCAGTTCTTCGGCCAAAATTCCAGTCTCAGACATCCACCTCTCCCCTACCTAAAGGGGTCAAAAATTTCACTGAATTTTTCTGTAGGAAAATCTCGTTTTCTTTCAATCCGATCTCCGAAGTGATGCATCTTTTACAAAATATCTACTGATGTTGTAGATCTACAATGGTGTAGATGAGTTACCTTTACGGCATCTTTGACTTCCCACAAAATGTTTTCTGTGCCAATCGTGTGACACAGTCCAGAGTTTTGAAATACATCCCCCACATACTCTTTAATATTCGCAACCAACAACAAAATCTCTGTACACCTTCAGAATATTCCGAAATTTCGATGAAATTTCACTCACTATGATCTCTCAGGTCTTGGACTATGGTTTTGAACACTGTTGCGGCTGTGTAGTCCATATCATTGACTCCTTCAAAGTCTAAAATGACACATCGAGTCCTCTCTCGGGTCCTCATCACGAACAATCTCTCTCTAAAGAAGTTCACATTGGCAAAGAATAATGATGCGTCCATCCGAATGATTGTCATTCCAGGAATGACCAATGCATGAGGGAAGCGATTCACCGAATGGAACGAGTTTGTACCCGGGAGCCTTCCCAATATGACTGGTGACGTCATCAACACGGAATTTCGTGGAAAACTCACCTATGTCAGGTCTGGAGCTGTTGTAGATGACACCGACGATGGAAGCCAATATACTCAAGATGATCCCGTTGGCTATTCCAAAAGACAATGTACAGACAAATGCAACGAGGCACAGAAGCAGGTCTGCCCTCTTTGTCTTCCATATGTCTAAAAATTTGTGGGGTTGGATCATCGGGATCACCGACACGATGATGATGGAGGCTAAGCATCCAACCGGCAGAAACTGTCACGTCGTTATGACACATGTCAAGAGCTACATTTGACATATTGTCAGAAGGAGATGTCTCACCTTCAGTACTCCAGTCAAGAGCATCAGGACAGAAAAAACAACCAATGCGGAGACTATGCCAGAAAGCTGGGACCGTGCTCCTCCAGTCACGTTGATGGAGGTTCTAGACATGCTCCCTGCTGTTGGGAAACATCCGAAAAAAGATCCGAATAAATTACTCGTCCCGAGCGCGATCAACTCCTGGTTACTCCTCACTTCGTACCTGGAATTTGTGACTCGTTGTAGATTGAATTTATTTATTTGATGATTATGGGATTATAGATATTTTGTACCTTCTCTTCTCTGCGTAGCTCTTGGCGACACTGATTGTTAACATAAAAGTTACCAGGGCGAGTACACCGGCTTGTGTCAGCAATTTTCTGAGTATGTCGACGTGTTCCCGGAACGGTCTCATCTTCTCCACAGCGTTGTAAACGGGAGGTAACCCTCCCTTAATATCTCCCACAAGAATGACACCTGGCGCCGTGAGATGACGTCATAACGTCATGATGACACACCTCTATCTCCCAAGTTAAACACCCAGCCTATTAAAATGCCAATACAAACAACGACGAGAGGTGCAGGAATAGTGACTTTATATTTTGCAACAAATCTGTGATCATCAACAAAATGTGAGGATCTGATCATCCCCCACAAATATAAAATACTCACTTGTTGACTTGCTTCAGAGCAAGGAGAAACACGATCATCCCCAATCCAATGATGAGCGTGATGTAATTCATTCCTCTGACGTCATGTACAAAGTTGGCTATGATATCATAAAATGTCTTTCCCTCCTTCCCTGGCTGCCCGAACAAAGGTAAGAGTTGGTTTGCCGCCATGACGAGTGCTGCAGCACACTGAAATCCTAAGGACTTTAAATCCGTATGGTACATCTACAAAAACCCACCTTCTAGGACAGGATTCGACATGAAATTGACGAGAAATCCCAGTCGTAAAATTCCCGCCAAAATTAAAATGGCGCCAACCATGAATGTCAACAGGAGAGTATATGGAAGATAATCTGCTTGTCCAGGAGAACTGACTTGTGATACGGCCTCAGCGGCTAAAAGTGATACGAGTGCTGATATCATTAGCTTTTAGATTCATTCGATGATTATGTCACTCTTTATCATTTAATTGGCTCTGTCAAAGACGAAGAAAAATACCAGGCAAAGCGAAAATAAAGACGTACAGAAAGGACCAATGGCTATTTCTTTAGAGGTGCCCATGAATGAGTACACTAGTAGTGGTATAAAAGATGAATAGAGTCCATGAATAGGAGGAAGTCCAACGATGGTTGCATAAGCAATCCCCTGGGGAACGGCGACAGCACCGACCGTGATACCGGCGACAATGTCGCCGAAAAGCCAACTCTTTTGATAGTTGATCATCCATAATGGGAGAGCTTTTTTAACCCATCTTGAAATTCATTATATGTTCAAGATTAAAGTTAGTGTGCAGTACCTCTTAGCTCTGTCAAAATAAGTCAATCTTTTGAATTTTTGGTGCCGGCGGTGGGTCAGAATCTCGTGATATGTGACCTGAAATGTTGTCACGTGATGAAAATTCATTCTTTGTCATTCCAATCAATCGACATAGGTATTCACCTCGTCTTGTTTTTTGCTAAGATCTTCACCAACTGTGAGGATCCCTTTTTGTTTTGTCAGAATCTGTATGTCTACATTTTCCCACCTTCTCCTTCGTCGTGTATATCTGCGTTGTGAAAACTGACGTTAGAGCTGCTCATTGTTAAGTTCGTCTATGGAATTGTCGTGCGTGTGGTGTTTGAGTCTTGGTGGGGCGTGCATGCTTCCCGGGAAACTGAATTCCAATTTTCTCCCAAAATGCCATCACTCTTCAAAAATACTGTTGCTATATATAGATATAAATCCTGAGAGGGGTCAAGTTTTGCTTCCTCTATTGCCAGTTGTGATTGTACAGCAGGCTTTGAAGAGATTGACGACAGTCTTGAACAATATCTCATGTACAAAACTGTACCAAAAAATCAAATAAAATTCGAGAAAGTCGACAGCAACAAAGTTCAGAAAGTACTGCAGCAAGGAAAAGCAGGCTTACCTTCAGATCTCGTGATCAAGAGGACAGAGACACACGTGACAAAGACGAAAGAAAATACAATACACATCTGTAATCAACCCTCTAAAACATCTTCCAAAATAAATCTGTGATATAGATAAAAGATCCTCTGTGAGACATAAAACCATTTTATGCTGCAAAGTACCCTTTATTTCCCAGCTGCAACTACCCGCTGGATGTGGGTGGTCAAAAGGCAATTTATGAAACGAGGGCGGAGGCGGTGGCGGACTCGCTAGATCGTGTGAGCACTAAAGTATGTGGAGGTGTTAAAACACTTACTACTTCCAGGTGGGGGGGAGGACCTTGTAGGTCTTGTAGTAACGAGCGAGTCTGTGGACACGAGATTCGATCAGAATGAGTCTGAACTTGGAGTCCTTGTCCTTGCGGTTCTTCTCCAAGTGCTTTCTGACGGAAACGGCCTTCTTGATGAGGTGGTAGAGGTCCTCGGGGATCTCGGGGGCAATTCCTAAGTTAATAAGCGGCAAGATCACATTTATTTCTTAACATCCAAAGATCAGGATATGTGAGAATAAAATGTGAAAATGAGCGAAAAGTTGGACTCACCGTTGGCCTTAAGAATACGGAGAATCTTGGAGCCAGTGACGTTCTTGACCTGAGCGATTCCGTGGGAGTCACGAAGGACAACACCGATTTGAGAAGGGGTAAGTCCCTTCTTTGAGAGCTTCATAACGTGCTCAGCCACCTCGGAGGGTGTAGTCTTCAACCACGAGGGGGGAGTTCTCTTGTAGGGCAGAGCCGAGCTGGAAATACCCTTTCTGTAGCACACACGATCAGATTTCCATTCAAAAAAAGAAGAAATAGGACGAGTTATCGTTAAATACAGATGTATGGATCAAACAACATATCATCTCATACGATACAGGTAGACCCTCAATAAAGTGTAACAACTCACCCTCCAGAGTGCATGCGACCCATCTTGGCTTCTTTTAGTTACTGTTTGGAAACGGTCCTTTCTTGCAGCTTTCTTCCAAAAGACTTCTTTCGAAAACCTTTCTCCTCCCTCCCGCCCCCATCCATTCTCGTAATAATTATCTTTTCCTTTTGCGATATCTTTTCGCCTGTCATTTTTCGAATTGTTGCAAAAACCTCCTTTGAAAGTTATGGAGGTTCGGTGAGGTGATTCGTGATCCTCTGCCAAGCGGTAAAGTTGTCAATCATTTAGTTTTTGTAACTCCATATGAAACGGTAAGAGAATCTGACTTAAGAATCCGATGAGAACTATCATCTGCACACCACATCTAACAGATTTTGTTTCCAATTTACTGGAGGCGACGAAATCACCGAGTTTTAAACCGTTGGGAGATGGGAATTGTATTTCGGATGATTATCTCAAGGTTATCGACATATTAATTTATAGATTAGCTGCTGCAAAAATAAATTACAGTGATCAATCATGAGGTATGTCTTCAATCATGGACGAAGATAATCAAAGGAAAAGGCATTGGTGTTAAGATTAGAATGTGTTGACAGTGTGTTGAACCTCGCAATGCTAATCTTTTTGACTTATATATTCATTCTCAGAAACAAATCCCGACAGAAAAATAAAATGACAACGATTCGATAAGACACGAAACAAAAATTCAAAATTTAAAGCTCAGTCTGAAAAATCATGTTCTCGGGGAGTTGCATCCGTATTGTAGCAACCAGAGATATGTTGGCCTGCCCTAAAGATCTGCTTTGTTCAACTTGTTGGCATACTTGGAGAGATCTGATGGTATCATGTTGTGTTCTATCATGTAATTGAGGAGGGTCCACCGCGAAGAGGGAACAGATGATGTCATCTTCCTCCCAATATCCATGTTCGTACCATACAAGTTGGTTCCCGCAGCCTTGCCTTGAGATCTCGGGCCAGTTGTCTTTGTTTGCCTCCATTACCTTACATGAGCGTAGCGAATTCTCCTTTGTGATGTGAAGCCACAATATTTTACCTATATTGTAATCATTCTCCACGGTAAACTTGATTGCCAACACATCTTAGTGGTGTGGACATAAACAATCCTTTTGGATACCCGGGTCAGGTTGCCTCTAAAAATAGCGTCACCTCAAATGAACAAGTCAGGATTTAACAACGGGATGCAGCCGCAGCTTAATATCAAACTATCCTTATACTTCAAAGCAGCCATCCTTACACAACGCTTTACTCGTTTACTCGTTAATTCAGCCGCAAGTTGGCCTGTTTTACAACTGGCCTGCGTGGCCTCTGGGCCTAGCCGTTACCCCGGCTCAGGGTAAAGTATTGGTGATTGTCGGTTCATGCCTCTATGTGTCATTGTATTCTTCTATATGTATGGAAAATATCTTGTCAGTCATTTGGGACTCTGCGTACTTATTTGTTTGTTGGTGGTGTCGTGGGTCGATTGGATCTCTTCAATGAAACGTTTTCGTGGTCTTGGGACTCTCTTGTTTGATGATCTTGTATGTTCAGGGGATGGTAGATCATCATAGTGATCAGGTGAGGGGGGATCTGGTGGTTTGTGTGGGTGGGCCTCCAGGGTATGGGTGGGGGGAGGGCGACCGGTGTATCGGTTGGGTCATATGTGGGTCTGTATCTATGTTGGGTGGAACCGACGTCTTTTGGCGGGGTTGCGTTTTTCCGTGTCAGAGTGTATCGTCGTTGTGCCGTTTGTGTTGCTGTTGTGTTTGGTTCATAGGTTTGTGCATAATTTCTCTGTTATTATTTTTGTACGTAAGTTGGCGGCTGCGTTATTGTGCACGAGGGGTTGAGGCATCAGCTCCCATATTGATTTGTGTACTGAATCATCTGTCAAAGTTGGGTGTCGTTTTCCTTTTGCAAGCCAATGTTTCCTTTGGATACCCAGGCTCAAAGGAAACCAGAATGCGGATAAAAATACACATAGAAATCAAGCACAGAACACAGAATTACGATATCACAACAGATATACCCACAATTTTCATAAAGAAAGATAACAGAGCATGGATTCACCATACAAGAAAAGAAATACTGAACCAATTCACAACATGGGTATATTTTCCGTATTTTTTTGCATTTTCAACCAGAGAAAGTAGAAGAGAAGGCTGAGAAGACCAAAGAGGCCACTGATTCTGCCGCCGAGTCCGCAAAGACTACTGTGGAGCAAGCCAAGGAGACTGTTGCTAACATCGCTGAGAAGGCCAAGGTACGAAACTGATTGTATTTATGAACAGTTTTCTAACAGGCATCAGGAACTTGTTCTGGGCGAGAATGCTGATCAGAAGCTCGAGCAGGCAAAGGAATTTGGAAAGCTGCTGGAGAGGAGGCCAAGAGAAGAGCTGAACCTCATGAGAGCAGCTCCAAGGCAAACCCATCCACTTACTTCCCCCCACAAGCCTCTGTACACAAGCAGAACAACGCCGAACTCCCCAATAACATCATCCAACAACACTAAACCTGTGACTATATAAAGTTCTACCCAATCCAAAACCTAAATTAACTTTTTAATTCCTTGCAACCAAATGTCGTTTTTTCCAGGTCAATTCAATTTCCCCCTACCAGAAATTGATTGTAGAAAGAATCCAGTTTTCTGTCTAAGGGAAATTGAATTGACCCGGAAAAATCCGAAACGGACCAGGATTTTTTCCTCGAGGACTTGACGGAAACCCACGTTGGACTGTTAGGAATTTCGGAAAGTCGTCCGAGGACAAAATTCCAATTTCCTAATTCTTGGGAACCCCTCGATTCCTGGCTTTGAAACCATACAGCAGCGAAGAGCACAAAGAACTCGAAATTGGGGAGTGTTATTACCTACCTCTGAAATCTTCTGGTTCAACAGTTGGAATTGCATTATCATCACAAGAGATTGCCTCTCGGGTGAGAAGTCCATAGTTGTAGACATTCCAACTAACAAACCTCAGCTTGATACAACATGTCTGGACAACAAACAAAGGTGGAGCAAAGAGACGATGCACTGAGCGAGGTTGTCAGCTATCAGGTCAGTTTGGTGCCAGACTTGATCTTTCCTCGCCACTGACATCACCTAGCTTCTCATGTTGAGCGAGGGTTCTGGGGATCCACGGAAACGAACAGATGGCAGGTACATTCCCATCTCGAGTGGCGAAGAAGAGTTTCACGGGAGTAGCGATGAAGAGAGGATTGCCAAGAAGCCCAAGATGTTGCACCCACAACCAACACCCCTTGTCGTCGCTGAGCAGAACAATAGACCATTTCACCCACAAGAAGCTGATCCAGTGCCGACCTCAACAGAAGCCTTTGCCTCAGATGGTTCCTTCGCTGGCGGCTTTCCAGCCACAGGACTGTATACAACCGACAATACTGAATCAACACTATTACCAATCTCCCCCGTCTCTGAGGGCTCAGATTGGATGAGAAGGTACAACAACGTCAGGAAGACCTTAAGTTGTGCTCTGTACCCTTCAGCAGACGATGTACAATGGCTGAATGAACAGATTGGTGACATGAGAAAGGGTGTACTCAGTCCAGAGAGGTGTGTGCTTACTCGCAGAATACTTATCTCACTGGAAAAGATCAGAACTTTTGAAACAAGCGATCAACATCATTGCCTTCAATTCGAAGACATCAACCGGTTGTGTTCCAAATAAGATTGGACCAATCATGACACTTCCCTCTGATATAGAAAGGCCTTCTGACGCACCACACCTCGGTAAATTAAAGCTTTTACAATATCGGCTGAAGTAGTGGCAGTTCTCAATAACAAGAAAATGAGACGAAATCAATTATCCTCATGGATGTGTACTCAGAGGCAGGACAAAAAATCTGGAGAGTTACCAGAGTACAGAATCAGACTGCTAGATTTGATAGGCTTTGTATGGTCAAAACAACACAAGAGCAAGCCCGGGAAGGAGGGTGATATACTGAGCCCAGGGCAATTAGCTGTGGCAGAGCAAGAGATATTGAGCACACCTTATGTTCTATCTCTCAGTGGGAGGGCAAAGAGGAACCACGATTTATGGATAGTGAGATATCAAGAGCTGATACAATTCAAGAGGAAGCATGGACATCTGAAAGTCCCCACGCTCATTCCTGACGAGTAGTCCTGAGAGCGTTGTAATCTATCCTGCTGACTGCGAATTATCGCGACAACTTATTTATAAAATGATTTCTTCGTTTATCAATACTTAGTCTGAATTAATCCCAAAGAGTCTGACCTTCGCCATAAACGGCTGCTTGGCGATAAAGATCACAGCGAAAGCAGTCGTATTGATTAAGAAGGTGAGAGGATTATAGCTGGTGTAGTGCAACGTGATGGCAAAACTATTCAGCTCAGTCTAACCACAAGACTCAGTAGACTCACACTAGGATGGCAATGAATGTGAGAAATTTTCTGGCAGGAGTGTATTGGACGCCACCATCGATTTGTTCCCATAAAGTAAGTCTGTGATATTTCGACTCGCCAATATGTGTGCCTTCTGTTGAAAATGGGGCGCCTTTCACCCAATGAAGGGCGAAGAAGGTGGCCTGAGAACTTTAGAATAAATTGAGACATTTGGGTGCCTCACGGTGGCGTGTACGATATTCCAAGCGGTCCAGGCAAGGTTTGAAGACAAGAATAACTCCAGGATGCAGCGGATTGCCACTACACAGAAGAGATAGACACCCCACATACCGGGAGAAGCCAACCATTGCGCGTTTCTGTTGGCCAACTTGTGCATTTTTAGCTCTGCTTTCGTGTCCTCTTCTATTGAAGATAAGCTTGGTGACGTGAGACGATTAGGAGATCTTAGCATGACGATTCTGTGGTTGGTGAAGTGCTGGTGATCGAGAATTTGGTTGTGGAATTCAGAGAAAAATGACGCAAGATTTCTGGTGGTGTTTTGACCATTTATTTATCTACAATGACGAAACAAATAAAACTCCCTCTTTATTCAAGAAAATTGTCACGGAAGAGATACTCTGAGAGGTAACAATCATTCTCTGTGTGCACATGGTCGCAACTTTCTTCACAAGTATAGATGGTCAATATGCCCCAGTCTACAGATTCCTCATTTTTGGAGTCTAATTTGAGGTGGTTCAAGAGTTGTGGGAGAATCTAATATATTGAGGATGAATGAATGTAGCATGGTTTACCTGAAATTCAGCATGTCTCTTACCACCACAATATTTGCACACACCAACCTAAACAATCAATCGAATTATGTATTTTCATGTCCCACCTTCTCTACTGATGTCGCACCTGATTCACTGAGTGCTAAAGGACGGGCACCATCCCAACCATAGTATCTAAGTTGATTACGACAAGTGATATCACCTTTCATACCGTAGGCATTGATCTGGGTACGGTTTGACGACTTTTTGAAAATTGAGAGCAAATTTATCAGCCTTCATACCAAAATATGTCTCATCGATCTCTTTATCTCCCTCTTCCTCTGCTTCTTGTATTTTCGCAGCAATTTCCTCGTCGGTAATATCATGAGTCACTTGCTTGTTGATATCAATTATCTCATCTACAAATCTTGCTCACTTTATCTTCCTCCAATTCTGTCACAAGTTCGAATTCTGAAAATAGTTTGAAGGGCGTTCGTCCAGTGTCTGAGGTTCCACTTTGGCAATTCGATTTGTGTCCTATCTTAGTGAGTCAGTATCGTTCGAATCGCCCCACCATTCTTCCAATCATATGCTTGATGCTCTTTACTGCAATATTTTGCCACCTTACATTGTCCACAAACTTTACTCCCAGAAGCACCGCAAATGTCACAAAGTGGGGAAGCTGTGTGGTGTCATCATGGCATAAGATGAAATTGATGTACCTTTTCTCTCTGGAATTGCTTCCCATCCTTTGATCTCCTCATTTTCTATGCGACGGTAGAATTGATTCTCTTCTCTGAGTTGAGACCGTAATACGGCATATCTGTAAAGAATTGAAAACTCACTCGATGTTATTGTCACAGCTTACCTGCCTTCAAATCCAGATTTGTGACACTCTCCTTTGTCACAACAAAAAACGTATATAGTTCGATGGAATGCCCGATCAAAAGAGTCATGAGGAGCATATATCTTGCTGTTGTTAAGATCTGAATGATTAGATCAAGTCTTACCTGAAGAAGTAAAGACATGGGTCTACTGCATTGAGTGCATGTGATTCTCTCAATTGAAGGTAATCTTTGTGGGTCTAACCAAACCTGAGGATGTTCAAATAAAGGGAACAAAGAAGCAGCATACAGGTTTACCACCAATCTTTCCGTTGCAACCATCAGGAAAGTCCAAGATAGGGTCTAGCTCATGGGGCTCTGCAAAACCGAGATATACCACTTTATCGCTCATTTTGATGTCTTGAGCCTGATGATGTGATCTTGGTCGCATTTCATTGAGAAGGAGAATTTTTGTTGTTTCTCCCCACAAAAGGCAGGATGGACGGAGAAGAGGAAGCAGGAGAGGTCCTCAGAAGAGAGGATGTCGCTCTGCTTGACGTTTCCAGTTTAAGACAATATCTGGAGAGAGTTGTACCTACACTCCTTGACGTCGATACACCCAAAGTACAAGGGGATATCTCCAATATATTATCCAGCACAGCTGGAAATACGCAATTATCAAGGTTCATTAGTGATCCACAAACTCCTGTGCTTCTCCTTCAGAAGATCTCCAAAGGTGGGTCTGAAAGAATCTGTTTGCCTTAAAATCTACAGAGGGAGATGAGATTCAATTTCAAATGCTGTTGGAAGTTGTTTACACTGGCCAACAAGTGAGCGGAATAGCGTTCTTAAAGAAGACCGAGGGGGTCTTAGAGGCAGGAAAGAGTGTTGGAAGTCAGTTACAAATTTTAAATCTGGGCGATACTACCCCTTACGAGTCCATGTATAATTATCTTCACAACGGACTGGGCCCTTTTTTTCGGTCATTTGTGAAGAGATCACAAGATTCTGTTGACCAAACTGGTAGGCCACTCGGAGATGACCTCTTCTGAAATTTGTAGGTGTCAGTATGGGTGCCGTCTCTCAGAAAATGTCTGAGCTAGAGCTCTCGCTTTACAACTGCAAACAGAATATTCAAATCGACAATGTGACGTTACACTTCCATCCACAGATCGTTCACGCAGCCAAAATTGCTGAAACAGCTGGTGAATGACGCTGGTCTCATATCGAAAGATATTGATAGTTGCAGGTCGTACACTCCGCCCAGAAGATCTTGGTGATTTGAAGTCTGAAGACTTTTTGAACAGCCTTCAGAGTGGGGTGAATATATGGATTAGGGATATTCAGAAGGTCACAAAATTAGAGAGAATAGATAAGGCATCTTCTAGTGGAGATACCATGCAGGTCGATTGATAAAATGTAAAGTGTTTAGTTAATATAAAACAGGAGATCAAGTTCTGGTTAGAATTAGAGGCTGAATTAAAACGGATCGATGAACAATTGAAGACACCCGAAGCAGAGATAACCCTCAACATATTGAAGCAAGCAAAGAGGTTTATCACTACAGCAGCCTTCGACTCTGACACAATCGGACTGAAAAAGTCTATGGAGAAAGTACTGAGCTACAGGAACTTGATCAGAGATTTTCCAATGAACGATTTACTTACGGCAACGGAGATCGACAAGTTACCAGGGGCAATCGTGCATATATTCTCCCACCTGAAGAGGAGCTCCAAATCATCCGGTTATCCAATCCCTAGATACTTGAGATTATTGGAGGCTGTCTCACGTGATCTATCCCAGAAGGTCCTCACTATATTACAGAGGAAGAGATTGCTCAGCTTGGACTATGAGACATTCGACAGTATAACCTCAGATTGTAGGAGAGTCTTCAAGGAATGGGACGAACAATTCGATCAATTCAGAGAGGTCTTTAGGGATCTCGCAAAGAGGAGGAATCAAGAGAAGATCCCCATAAGATTAGCCATAGACAACAAGCCTCTACAAGATCGTATCAATAGCATCAGGAAGATGAGGAAGCAGCATAATGAGCTGAGATCTGTTGTTACCAGGATATTACCAGCAAACGGAGAGATTGATGCGGTGAAAGAAATAGATGAAGCTTATCAAGATATTGTAGACAAGGAGGTATATATAATCATCATCCATCAGTAATAACACACATCCAGGTACTCAATCTGTCAAAAGAAGGAGGGGAATTATGGGATAATCTCGTCAAGAGATACGACACACGTATAGACAGAGTAGAATCACACATCACTTCTACTCTGAGAGATAAACTTGCCACTGCAAAGAATGCGGGGGAGATGTTCAGAGTGTTTTCTAAATTCAATGCACTATTTGTGAGACCTCGAGTGAGTAAAGTATCAGTGATAAGATATACTGATTACCTTCAGATCAAGGGAGCTATTCAGGAATACCAAGCACAATTGATACAACGAGTGAAGAGCGACATAGCTACACTTCATGAGAGATTCAAGATGAAGTATAATAACTCAGAGGCTTACACAATGTCTCATCTTCGGGATCTCCCCCCAGTATCAGGAGCCATCATCTGGGCGAGACAATTAGAAAACCAATTGAACACGTATATACAGAGAGTGGAGGATGTTCTTGGAAAGCAATGGGAGATGGATATAGAAGGAAAGAAACTCAAGGAGGACGGAGATTCATTCAGAAGAAAGCTCAACACAGATCAAATATTTGAGAAATGGACAAAGGATACAGAGAGTAGATCGTTCGAAGTATCGGGGAGATTGCTGAGTATAGAGAAGAAAGGAGCGAGACTCCATCTAGATATCAACTTTGACTCACAGATTATCACATTATTCAAAGAGGTGATACAACATGAATAACAATGGAATAATAGAGCATAGGTCAGAAATCTACAATGGCTTGGGTTTAGAGTACCATTCTCCATCATCATTATATCTAGCGGAGCTAAGCAAGTTTATCCATACGCAGTATCAATCAAAGAAGCCATCAGAACGTACAGTCAAACTTGCGCCAAGATAACACCCCAATTTGCATCTTTAATCGCAGCACACAAGAGGGAGGTTCAGATTTTAATCGCTGAGGGTTTCAAGTTGAAGTGGAAGTCAATGTCCAAATTGGACCCTTACGTCAAGCGTCTCTCTGATTCCGTGACGAACCTTCGCAACAAGGTATATTTAGAGGGACATCACAACATTGATTCTCTCCTAGGTTGAAGAAGTTCTTGTGAAGATGGAGAGCATCGATGTGGAATTGAAACAATTGAAGGAGTGTCCACTTAAAGCAGAAGTATTCCGTGGAATCATAGATAGACTACAGAATACGATAGATGAGCTCAACCTAGGAAATTATTCCAACTTGTCAACATGGGTGGATAACCTAGATTACCGAGTGGAGGAACTGTTAACGGATAGATTAAAGGATCTGATAGAAGGATGGGCGGGATTATTCGAGACAGAGAATAAGGATACCACATCAAAGAAGATCACCAGGAGATTATCTGTGGTGACTCCAAAGGAAAATAACAATGGAACATCAGCTGATATGCCATCTCTGAAGAGATCACAGCACGAGATTGTTATACGTAATCAGGTATATTTAGTTTCTCGAGAGGATCAAATGTGACTTAGTTAGGTGATGTTCTTAGAACCACCATTGGAGGAAGCGAGAATGAATTGGGTTGGACAGCTCCATGATTGGTTGGGGATCATAACACAATTACCACGGATACAATCATCTAGATACGATGAAGGATTATCTCACAGAAAGGACACATCACTGAATAGAACCTTCTTGGAGTTGGTACCTAAATTACCAAAGGGAATGCTAGAGAAGGCATACGGTATCATAGAGAACAAATTAGAACAAGTACAGAAGTATGTCAATGTGTGGTTACAATACCAAGCACTGTGGGATATGGAAGCCAATGCCGTATATTCCAAACTCGGAAACAATCTCGTAAAATGGCAGCAACTCTTGGGAGAGATCAAGAAGGCGAGGACAACATTCGACAACTCGGATACACAGAAGATCTTCGGTCCCATCGTGATAGATTACGCTCAAGTGCAAGCTAGTGTGAATAACAAATACGACTACTGGCATAAAGATTTCATATCCAACTTTGGAATGAAGCTGAACGAGAGTATGAAGATCTTTATGACCAACATTACCAGAGCAAGGGAGGAACTCGAGAAGTTATCAGTCGATTCAGTCTCTGCACAGGTAAAGAATATGAAGGAGAGATATAAAGTGAATGGTAATAGGAGGCAGTATTGTTTATCATACAGATCCAAGAATTGAAGAGGAATGTGAAAGAATGGGAGAAGGATACAAAGACATTCAGTAATGGAGAGCAATTATTGAATAGACAGAGATACCAGTTCCCGAGTGATTGGTTACATTATGAGATGATAGAAGGAGAATGGGGAGC
This sequence comes from Protostelium mycophagum, assembly GCA_002081555.1. NCBI lineage: Eukaryota > Evosea > Variosea > Protosteliida > Protosteliaceae > Protostelium > Protostelium mycophagum. The sequence continues at coordinate 40,288 of KV921015.1, read as the reverse complement.
ATTCAACGAGATCTTACACAGAAAGAGTGAATCTCTAGCATCACAGATACCAGCATTACAGAAGAAGATCATGGAGGAGGAAGGAGTCGTAGAGGGAAAGATAAAGGACCTCTCAGCAGAATGGTCTACCCAGAAGCCACTCGGAGGATCTATCAAGTACCAGACCGCCACAGATACATTAAGAATATTCCAAGGAAGAGTAGAGAGACTCAAAGTAGATTATGAGAGGGTACACAAGGCTAAGGAGGCACTGGATCTTCCACAGACATCTACGGAGAATCAATTACAGCCCATAGAAGAGGAGATTCACGATCTACAATCAGTGTGGAATGAGTTAGCAGTGACATACAAGGCGATAGAAGCATTGAAGGAGACACCATGGACTGCTATTGTGCCCAGAAAGATCAGACACACATTGGAGGATTTATTGAACAACTTTAAGAACCTACCCAATAGGATGAGACAATACGCAGCATTTACACATCTTCAGAATATGATTAAGGTCTATCTGAAGTACAATACGATTGTGATGGATTTGAAGTCGGAAGCATTGAGAGAGAGACATTGGAAGGAATTGAGAAGGAGACTGAATGCATCTTGGATATACCACGATCTCACCCTCGGAAACATATGGGATTCTGATTTAGCCAAGCACGAGGAGATATTCAAGGAGGTTATCTTGATGGCACAGGGTGAATTAGCCCTCGAAGAATTCATCAAACAAGTCAGAGAATTCTGGCAGACATTCGAATTAGATTTAGTACCATACCAGAACAAGTGCAGATTGATCAGAGGTTGGGATGATCTATTCAATAAGCTCGCAGAACATTCCAGCAGTTTGACAGCCATGAAATCATCTCCTTACTATAAGGTACGTCTATAAAGAAGATTTCTATTCACAGAAAAAGGTGTTTGAAGAGGAAGCATCATCATGGGACGAGAAGTTGAATAGAATAAGGGATATATTCGATGTATGGATCGATGTACAGAGGAGATGGGTCTATTTAGAGGGAATATTCTCAGGATCATCGGATATCAATGCTCTACTTCCCACAGAATCCTCTAGATTCAAGAGCATCAATACTGAATTTATTAATCTGATGAAGAAGGTCTCCAAGTCCCAGCTGATATTGGAGGTGATCAACATAGAAGGATTACAGAGATCATTGGATAGATTATCGGACCTATTGGCCAAGATTCAGAAGGCATTAGGAGAGTATTTAGAGAGACAGAGAGCTGCATTCCCCAGATTCTACTTCGTCGGAGATGAGGATCTTCTCGAAATCATCGGAAACAGCAAAGACATCGTAAAGATCCAGAAGCACCTCAAGAAGATGTTTGCAGGATTATCCTCTCTACAACTGGCCGATGAGGACAAAAGCATAGTGGGTATGAGTTCTAAGGAAGGAGAGTCGGTCAGCTTTCAGCCTATTATAAGCCTCAAGGATGGTCCGAAGATTAACGAATGGTTAACACAGGTGATGATCATATGCAGAAGGAAGAGAAATAATAAGTATTAGGTGGAACAGCAGATGAAGTTATCATTGGCTAGAATATTAGAGGAATCCTTCAATGAACTGAAGAGCTTGAATCCAGGAGATAAGGATGAGTATCTCACATGGGTTGATAAGTACCCAACTCAATTGGTCACATTGAGTGCACAAATGTTGTGGTCAGCTGCGGTGGAATCAGCTTTCAACGAAGGAAGACCATTAGAGCAGACATTGAAGACAGTGGAGGATACTGTTAGTATATTGGCAGGAAATATCATGGCTGATCTACCGGCAATAAGAAGGAAGAAATATGAACACCTGATCACCGAGTTAGTCCACCAGAGGTAAGAGAAAGGGAGAGAACAAGGTTTAATATCGCTAGGGATGTAACACGTAAGCTGATAGCCAACAACGTCAAGTCTACGAAAGACTTTGCATGGTTATACGAGATGAGATTCTATTACGATCACAAGAACCCGAATCCCTTGGAGAAGCTCACTATCGAAGTTGCAAACGCCAGATTCTTTTACGGATTCGAATACCTTGGAGTAGGAGAGAGATTGGTCACCACTCCGCTCACAGACAGATGTTACCTCACTTTGACTCAAGCATTAGAGGCTCGTCTTGGAGGCAATCCATTTGGCCCTGCAGGAACAGGAAAGACAGAGACAGTGAAGGCTTTGGGAAGCCAACTGGGGAGATTTGTCCTCGTATTCTGCTGTGATGAGAATTTTGATTTCCAAGCCATGATAAGAATATTTATCGGACTGTGTCAATGCGGTGCATGGGGATGCTTCGATGAATTCAATCGTCTTGAAGAGAGGATTCTATCTGCTGTATCACAACAAATACAGATCATACAGCTTGCATTGAAAGAGAAGGCAGATCGTGTGGAGCTGATCGGCAAGCAGGTATGATCAGATCAAGAGAATGTAGATATTTATGATAACAGGTCAACATACACCAAGACACAGGAATATTCGTCACTATGAATCCTGGGTATGCAGGAAGGTCCAACTTACCGGACAATCTGAAGCAATTATTCCGTGGGATTGCTATGATATCACCAGATCGTGAGCTCATTGCTCAAGTGATGCTTTACAGCCAAGGATTTAAGACAGCGGAGAGATTGGCCGCCAAGATCGTCCCTCTGTTTAAGCTATGTAGCGAGCAATTATCAGCACAACCACATTACGATTTCGGTTTGAGAGCATTGAAGAGCGTTCTCGTCAGTGCAGGATCTATGAAGAGGAAGATGATAGTAGATATTGCAGAGAATCCTTCCCACAATGAACAGGTATTTTATTGCTAATATGATTTAATAGTGATATGTGCAGGATCATGAGCAAGACGTACTGCTGAAGAGCATATGTGAGACGATCATACCCAAGCTTGTGGCCGAGGATATTCCACTTCTTCATTCTCTACTATCAGATGTGTTCCCGGGCACTAAATACAATGCTCTCCAGAATCCTGCATTGAGACAACGGATCAGCCAAGTATCTGAAAAGTACCACCTTGTCGAGAAGGAGTCTTGGATAGAAAAATTATTCCAACTCTACCAGATACAATTATTATGCCATGGAGTGATGATGGTGGGTCCCAGTGGTTCCGGAAAATCTCTCGCATGGAAGGTATTATTAGAGGCCTTGGAATTGGTGGAGAATGTAGAGGGTGTATCTTACGTCATTGATCCCAAGTCGATATCGAAGGAGGAATTATTCGGAACATTGGATCCAACAACCAGAGAATGGACGGACGGATTATTTACACACATTATGAGGAAGATCATCGATAACGTGAGAGGAGAGAGCACAAAGAGACATTGGATTATATTCGATGGAGATGTAGACCCAGAATGGGTGGAGAATCTTAACAGTTTATTGGATGACAACAAGCTGTTGACGCTTCCCAACGGAGAGAGATTAGCATTACCATCTAATGTGAGGGTCATGTTCGAGGTACAAGATCTCAAGTACGCGACGCTCGCTACAGTATCAAGATGTGGGATGATATGGTTCTCTGAGGAAACAGTGTCCACAGATATGATATTGGAGAATTACCTATCATCATTATCATCAGTTCCGATAGATGAATTGGAGAGGGAAGCTGTCTCTCAACAACAATCTCAACCATCAGATGCTTCTACACCTGGCCTGCAGACACAGAAGGAGTGTGCTGGTATCATAAGACCAATGTTCATATCAGAAGATGGAGACAGTTTTATACTCAAGGCCTTGGAGAATGCTTCGAAGAGAGAGCACATCATGGACTTTACCAGACTTAGAGTACTGACATCCCTATTCTCATTGGTGAACAAGGGTGTCTCCAATATCATAGCATTCAACCAATTACACTCTGAGTTTCCATTGAATGTTGATATTGTCACCAAGTACATCACAAACAGAGTGATCTACTCAGTCGTATGGGGATTCGGTGGTTCTTTAGCTCTGTCAGAGAGAGAGAATTATGCAACATGGGTATCTTCTATGGTAATCATAAACTATATCATTTATCATATTGAAATCAATCTAGGTGCAAAATGGAATGCCAGAGACGGGAACATTCAATTTATTAGAGTATGGAGTGGAATTAGAGAGTGGAGATTGGGCGTTGTGGAAGAATAAGGTACCAGCAGTGGAGATTGAGACACACAAAGTATCATCTCCTGATGTTGTTATTCCCACTGTGGATACTGTCCGTCACGAAGATGTGATACACTCTTGGCTAGCGGAGCACAAGCCATTGTTATTATGTGGACCACCAGGATCAGGGAAGACAATGACACTATTTTCCACGTTATCTGCTTTCCCCGACTACGACCTAGTATCACTCAACTTCTCAAGTGCTACCACTCCAGCACTCATATTGAAGACATTCGACCATCACTGTGAATATAAGAAGACACCAAAGGGAGTGGTCCTTCGTCCAAACCAAGTTGGAAAATGGCTGGTTGTATTCTGTGACGAGATCAATCTTCCCTCAGCGGATCATTACGGTACCCAGAGAGTGATCACATTCTTGAGACAGTTGACGGAGCAGGGCGGTTTTTGGAGGGCATCAGATCACACTTGGATCACATTGGAGAGAATACAGTTCGTCGGTGCTTGTAACCCACCCACCGATGCTGGAAGAGTAAATCTCACACACAGATTCCTCAGACACGCTCCTCTACTATTGGTCGATTTCCCATCGGCATCATCACTGATACAGATTTACGGAACATTCTGCCGTGCACTATTGAAGCTAACACCCAACTTGGGAGCATATGCCGAGCCACTCACTGAGGCGATGGTGGAATTTTACACACAATCCCAGAAGAGGTTCACACCGGATATGCACGCTCATTACATATATTCACCGAGAGAATTATCGAGATGGATCAGAGCCATGCATGAGGCATTGAGACCAATTGAGGGATGTACATTAGACCTTATGATCAGATTATGGGTTCATGAGGGATTGAGGTTATTCCAAGACAGACTCGTGGAGAAGGAAGAACAAGAATGGACGGATGCCGCAATTGATCAAGTTGCTCTTAAACACTTCCCCAACTTACAGAAGGAATCGCTAGCAAGACCAATATTGTTCAGCAATTGGCTTACAAAGGAATACACCAACGTCGGAAGGAATGAACTGAGGGATTACGTCAAGGCACGTCTGAAGGTCTTCTATGAGGAGGAGCTCGATGTACCATTAGTACTTTTCAATGAAGTCTTGGACCACATATTGAGGATAGACAGAGTCTTTAGACAACCACAAGGTCATGCTCTATTGATTGGTGTTAGTGGTGGTGGAAAGACCGTATTATCAAGATTCGTAGCATGGATGAATGGTTTATCTATATTCACCATCAAGGTATTTCCTGAGTTATATATCCTCTTTATTGATCATATTCATAGGTGAATAACCGATACTCGGCTGAGGATTTCGATGAGGACCTGAGACATGTGATGCGTAGATCTGGATGCAAGGATGAAAAGATCTGTTTTATATTCGACGAGTCAAACGTTCTAGAGTCATCCTTCTTGGAGAGAATGAACACCTTATTAGCATCTGGTGAAGTCCCGGGTCTTTTTGAGGGAGACGAATACACCACTCTGATACATCAATGCAAAGAGGCTGTTGTGAGGAATGGACTAATCATCGACTCTGGTAGATATAGAATAGTATGATGACATATACTGATGCAATTCAGAGGAGGAATTATACAGATGGTTCACAGGTCAAGTGAGAAGAAACTTACACGTGGTCTTTACAATGAACCCTGCTTCGCCAGAATTCCACAACCGAGCGGCAACATCTCCGGCACTTTTCAATCGATGTGTTCTGGATTGGTTCGGCGAATGGTCCAATAATGCATTATTCCAAGTTGGAAGCGACTTTACGAAGAATCTAGATTTGGACGATGCCAACTACAGGCAACCAGAAGTATGGCCTGAATCATTAGACCTGCCTTTGCCCGAGATTTACAGAGACGCTGTGATCTCTTCTCTTGTGTTTGTGCACAAGTCAGTGGGTGAGGCCAACAAACAGTTGTTGAAGCAAGGAAAGCACAATTATCTCACACCCCGCCATTACCTCGATTTCATCAACCATTTCGTTCATCTCATCGGAGAGAAGAGGGACGAGTTAGAGGAGCAACAGCTGCATTTGAATATCGGTCTACAAAAATTATACGACACTGAGAAGCAAGTCAAAGAGCTACAGCAATCTCTCGCCACAAAGAACCAAGAATTGGAGGCAAAGAACAACTTGGCGAACGAAAAGTTGAAGCAGATGGTGAGGTGGTTGTATAAGAATAAAATTAATACGAAATAGGTAGAGGATCAGCAAGTGGCTGAGCAGAAGAAGAAGGACAGCACACAGCTTCAGACCGAACTGGACCAACAGAATAGTGAGATACAAGTCAGAAAGAAGAAGGCCTATGAAGATCTTGAGAAGGTTGAGCCAGCCATAGAGGAAGCGAAGGAAGCAGTAGGAGGAATCAAGAGGCAACATTTGGACGAGATCAAGACACTCGCCAAACCACCAGCACCGGTACAACTTGCTATGGAGGCGGTGTGCTTCATGCTTCATGGAAAGCAGCTGGATTGGGCACAGATAAGAAGAAGCATTGTCGAAGCAGGATTCATTCCAAGCATTGTGGGATTTGACTCCAAGAGAATCACCTCTAAGATGAGATCTTTTATCGAGAAGAATTATCTGGAGGACCCCAAGTTTACATTCGAGACGGTGAACAGAGCCTCCAAGGCTTGTGGACCACTTGTGAAATGGGTTACAGCACAGATGATGTATTCGGAGATATTAGATAGAGTACAACCATTGCGTCAGGAGATCGATCAATTGGAGGAAGATGCCAATTTATTAGCAAGCCAACAGAGCGAATTACAAGGGACGATACAAGATTTAGAGAAGGCGATAGGAGGATACAAAGATGAATACGCCGTACTCATTCGTGACGCTGAGATGATCAAGACTGAACTACAGAGAGTCAAAGAGAAGGTCGAGAGGTCCATATCACTCCTGCAGAAATTATCTTCTGAATCAGGACGCTGGGAATCCCAGAGACAGACATTCCAGAGCAACATGTCCACCATTATCGGTGATGTACTGCTATCATCAGCATTCTTAGCCTACATCGGTTTCTTCGATCAGAATCTGAGAACACAACTGATGAAGAAATGGATGTCCCACCTTGAGAATGTTGGTGTAGTATTCAAGCAGGAATTATCCGTAGTAGAATACCTCAGTTCACCAGATGAGCGATTGACATGGCAGAGCAATTCACTACCCGTAGACGATCTATGTATGGAGAATGCCATCATGCTACAAAGATTCAACAGATATCCTCTCGTCATCGATCCATCCGGACAAGCAGCCGAGTTTTTACTCAATCAATACAGAGAGAAGAAGGTATGCTGATCTGATGATATAAGATAATGCTCACCTATATCCAGGTTACGAAGACTAGTTTCTTGGACTCTAGTTTCATGAAGAATCTTGAATCAGCATTGAGATTTGGAACACCATTGATCGTAAATGACGTGGAATCGATAGACCCAGTATTGAACCCTGTACTCAACAAAGAGATACATAAGAAGGGTGGCAGAGTACTCATTAAGCTCGGTGATCAAGAAGTCGACTTCTCCCCATCCTTTGTCATATTCCTCATCACCAGGGATCCTTCCTCACATTTTACTCCCGATCTCTGCTCTCGTGTCACCTTTGTCAACTTTACAGTTACCCCTGGTTCTCTTCAGGTAAATCCATTATATCTCATGTGATTAGAACTGATCTAACTCATTATATAGAGTCAATGCATGCATCAAGTTTTGAAGACCGAGTCACCCGATGTCTATTCGAAGCAGCAATCACTAATCAAGGCTCAAGGTGAATTCAAGGTGAAGCTCCGAAACCTAGAAAAGTCACTGCTGAAGGCACTGAATGAATCATCTGGAAATATATTGGACGACGACAAGATTATTGGAACATTGGAGACCTTGAAATCAGAGGCAGCAGATATTATGGCCAAGGTACAGGAAACAGATGTGATTATGGAGGAGATATCCAGGGTTAGCGCATCATACAACAATATTGGATCAGCCTGCTCTAGGATCTACTTTGCTATCGATCAATTAGATCAGATCCATTTCTTGTACAGATTCTCTCTGAAGTTCTTCTTGGAAATATTCAATGGAGTATTACACCACAACCCTAATCTCGAGAAGATCAAGGACCCACAACAGAGACTTGCTGTGTTACAATCTGATCTATTCCACACTGTATTCAGACGTGTCACACGAGGTCTATTACATCAAGACCATATCCCCTTTGCATTAAGATTAGCTCAAATACAACTCAAGGGAACTCCACAAGAACCAAATGAAGAGGAACAAGAATTCTTATTGAGAGGAGGCGATTCCTTCTCCTCATCAGGAAGCTTAGCCGACAGCTTCCAAGGTTTTTCAGCAGTACAGAGCAGGATGACGGCAGACATGTCCATGATTGAAGCATTCAAGAATCTACCCAACCATATTTTAGCGAATAAGGAGCAGTGGTCAAATTTCTTGCATAACCCCACAGCAGAGACAACCGTCCCCAATTGCTGGGAAGGAAAGGAGAAGCTCGAGGATGACCAGCAGAGAGCTCAATTGGATTCCTTCAGGTGAGTCAATACACGGACAGAGAATAAATACTCATATATATCAGGAGATTGTTGATTCTGAAGGCATTGAGACCGGACCGTATTGCTGCAGGAGCAGCACAATTTGTCTCTCAAGTATTCGGTGATGACATGTTGAACACACCCGAGTTAGACCTGGGTCAAGTAGTCGAAAAGGAGGCTACTTGTGACGAACCATTATTCTTCTGCTCTATGCCCGGTTTCGACCCATCTGTGAAGGTGATCTTTTTCATGAAGATGTGATTGATGTGTTGATTATTTTAGGTGGATAACCTGGCCGCCAAGTACAAGAAGACATATAAATCATTAGCCATGGGTAGTGACGAAGGATTCGAATTAGCTGAGAAGACTATCGCTGCAGCAGCAAAGGGAGGAAGTTGGGTACTACTGAAAAACGTTCATCTGGCCCCATCTTGGTTGTTGCAATTAGAGAAGAAGTTGCATAATCTTACCCCACACACCAATTTCAGACTTTTCATGACAGCTGAGATTCATCCCAAATTACCCGCTAATTTGCTCCGTATGTCTCAGGTTTGTAGATTCATTATTATTATTATTATTTGTGACGACTAATAGGTATTTGTCTTTGAACCACCCCCAGGAGTCAAGGCCAATTTACAGCACACACTTGCAGGAATATCATCACAGAGAATGGATCGTGCTCCAGTTGAGAGGTAATTTATTTATTTAGCACCAAATAATTAATATCTGTAGATCCAGACTTTATTTCTTGGAGGCATGGTTCCATGCAGTGATACAGGAGAGATTGAGATACGCACCTCTCGGATGGTCAAAGATGTTTGAATTTAACGAGGCAGACCAACGTGTCGCACTGGACACCATAGATTATTGGATAGATCAAGCAGCTCAAGGAAAGTCTAATTTGGCACCAGAGAAGATACCTTGGGTTGCACTGAGAACACTCCTTGGACAGACAGTATACGGTGGTCGCATCGATAACGATTTTGATCAGAGACTGCTCGACTCTTTCTTGAAGCAACTCTTCACAGAGAATTCATTTGATGTCAATTTCCCCCTCTTCAGACCCAGTGGATCCCAGTCCTCACTCACTATTCCTGATGGAAAATCCAAACAAGATTTTGTAAATTGGGTCGAACAACTCCCCAACACAGAATCTCCCGTTTGGTTAGGACTTCCAGAGAACGCTGAGGTAATAATGATTAAGGATTATCAGTCTCACTGAATCTAGGTCCTCTTGCTCACACGCCAGGGACAGACAATGCTTAGGAAATTATTACGTTTACAGAGCGTAACTCAGGAGGATATCGGAGACGAGATTGATGATAGTAAATCGGAATCAGGAGATACCAAACGTCCAGCGTGGGCCAGATCCCTATCCATCACCCTTCAAGCTTGGAGAAACCAGTTACCTCCTAAATTGGAACTGCTTGAGAGAACGGCAGCATCGGTGAAGGATCCCCTCTTCAGATTCTTCGAGAGGGAGATAGAGAAGGGAGTGAAGCTCCTCACCAAGGTTCATCGCGACGTGGAAGAGTTGATACAGATTTGCGATGGCACTTTGAAACCCACAAACTACACCCGAGAATTAATATCCAGTATTACCAAGGGTAAATATATTATTATCATCCAAGTTTGGAATTAATTTTTACAGGTATTGTTCCGAAGAGCTGGAAGGAATATTCTGTCCCGTCATCAATATCGTTGAATGCATGGATCCAGGACTTATCAAAGAGAGTGAAGCAGATGAAGACAGTCGGAGAACAAAAGAATGGAGCATACGGAAGAGGAGGCATTTGGGTCGGTGGGCTGTTCCACCCTGAAGCATTTATTACTGCCACCAGACAATCAGCAGCACAAGCGCACGGTTGGTCCGTAGAGAATCTTACTCTGACCATGGAAATATTGCAAGAGAACACATCTTCGATTGAGTCAGACACATTCATTGCCAAGGATCTCGTCTTAGAGTCGGCCTCTTGGTCTCACGAGCAACAATGCCTTGTCAACACAGATGAGACATCCTCCCCACTGCCACTTGCCAGGTTCAGATGGAAGAATGAGGCAGGAGGCAAGGTTGTCAAAGGAAAGGAACAGATGATCCTCCCAGTGTACCTCAATGAGCTGAGATCCGAATTTATCTTCTCAGTCCCTGTCAAGATTCATAACGGAGACAACGAAGGAAGTTCCTTAGCATGGGCACAGAGAGCTCCAGCCATCATTGCTTGGAGCACTTAAATACAAGTCGTGCTCAATTTGTTTCTTTCGTCTGTCATCTTGATTCGTCAATTTCAGGTGAAGTCTGTTCCTTTCGATTGCAATAAAAAAGGTTAAAAGAAATGAAGAACAGCTCTTTATCAGTGATCTCATGCATCCTCTCCAAATACGAGTTTGCCGTAATGTTGTTCGCCTTCGTCTTTTTGGGCGGCTGGGCTTTGGGAATTCGTCTTCTCGCTTTGATAGTCTTTCTTCTGGAAAATGTGCTCAGAAAGAGAGTTCTCCTCCATTTTAGAATAGTTGGTTGAGTGAGGGCCTTCAGTCCCGAAAAATGCACCGTTTGTTTCTTCTCCTTGTGGGGCGTCGATATCTCCATTGAGATAGTGGCAGATTGCATCAAAGTCAGGTCTATCCTCCGGGTCGGTCTGCCAGCATTGCGTCATCAGCTTTGTGACCTTAAGATCTGCGTCTGGAATAGGTGGTCTCAACCCCTTGGAAGACACCTCTATCGCCACATGCACAACATTTTGCCCCTGAATTATTGAGTTAGTCAGTGTTGGATGATAATCAATAACTCTACCTCATAAGGATCTTTCCCAGTAATTATTTCCCAACTATCAAAATATCAACCCGAGATCCATTTTTTGTAATAACTCACATTGTGATGGCGAAACTGTACACATCACTCTTACTAGAATAGACACGGTTTGTGAGGGCTTCAGGTGCCATCCATTTCAGTGGCCCTACGTCAGAGGATGTCTTGCTCTGTTGATCAGATGACTCTATCTGCCGACTGAACCCAAAGTCCGTCACTTTTGCACGAAGGGCTCCAGTCAGAAGAATCTGCGATGGTAAATTTCAGTTGTAATTTGAAGATACTCTTTACATTTCTGGCTGCCAAATCTCGGTGTATCTGGGCAATGTTAATTATCGGTTGAAATATAAACAGACTCACAATATTCTCGTTATGGAGATGGAGCATACCAACAGCAATATCACAAATCCAAGTCAAGCGTAATTCAGGTTCTGGGTCCTTTAAAGTTATCAGCCGATGTCTATGTGAGAGATCTTACTTGTTTGCGGATAAAAGTGAGCAGATCTCCTCCCTCGCAGAACTCACTATGTAGATCAGAAAATTGATCGGGCAATTGGAACTAAAAACACTCACGTGACAAGACTGAGGTTGGGTGGCTGTATGATACCCAAGAACAGCACCAAGTTAGGATGAGGTCTCAGTCGCTCTAATAATTGTACTTCGTGAACAAAGGCCTCAACATGCTCTCTTTCCATCATATCTTGGTTCAGTAATTGTTTCACCTATTTCGTATCAGTGAGGAAGAGATTATTATCAATACTCACAGCAACATGTACGGATCTCCATTGTGCTCTATAAACGACACCAAATGCACCTCTTCCGATCTACAGTGGTGAGCAGTTATATACAAACTCAAGCCTACCTGAGTCATGTTCTTCAATTCTGATTCGTTGATAACTGTGTTCTTCTGGAACTGTGGTATAAACTGTGTCATGTCCAATGTGCTCTCAAATCTCTTGGTTCTCTTTGTTCTCATTCGATAGAGTACAAACAGCGCAGCGATGCATATGATGATGACACCTCCGACTACACACCCAACTATTATGGGTATTGTGGATGTTGTGTTGTTGTCTTTACTGATGACATTGCTTGTCTGGTCTAATTCTTTTGGTTTGCACGAGGCGGCGCCAGTCTGCGAGTCATTTGTGATAACATAGTTGGAAGGGCAAGGAAGGAGGAGAGATGTCTGGAAGGCTTGTATGCCAGCTGGTATCATCATGTTCTGGTCTCCTGATGATTGACCGACACCCACTACGATACCTGCATCCATTCAACATTTGATTCAAAGCATTCATACTTACTTCCTGAATTACCACCGGCTGCGAGAGCTGATCCTTGTGGGGCTCCATTATCTATAAAAGTGATATTGCTCAGGTAAGCACCTGATGACGTCATCATTCCTCCGCCTTGAAGTGAAGCTTCGTTTGTCGCAAAAATGGAATCTACTATGTCCATCGTATGTTCTTGTGCATTTTGATTAGGTGTAAAGGCCATCAATCCTCCTCCACTTGTCGCCTTGTTGCCCACAAACTGTGAAGATGATATGGATGTTTGGTCTCCAGAGTTCCTCTTGTTAGTCGTATTCCTCATTATGATCTGTAATCCTCCTCCTTGAACACCCTCGTTGTTTCCAATCATGCAATTCAAGACCCTCATTAAACTCACTCCAGAAAAGCTTCCCGCTCCACCGCTATTTGATGCCTTGTTTTGCACAAACATTGATTGTGAAATTATGATCGCTCCTAATGCTGTAGAATAGATCCCTCCTCCGGTAGCTGCAGTATTTCCTCGATATTCGCTTCCATCTACAGTTGCATTTCTGATATTTCCGTCTATTGACACCGCACCACCGTAAGTGGCTGTATTATTGACCCACCTATTCTTTACTTCGTTGTACACTACGTTTGATGGTGTGGGTGCTTGTATACACACTGCTCCACCTCTAGCCGCTGTATTGCCTGTCAAGGTTGAAGTATAAATGACCAAAGTGGATTCTGTCAGCTTTGGTTGAAACTGAATTCCACCGCCAGACACCTTAGCATTATTGTTTGATATGGTACAGTTCTCTATTCGGTTTTCTGTAGCACCAACAAGGTATAGAGCTCCTTCGCTCGATGCTGAATTGTATATGAAATTGCAGAAAGAGAAAAAGGTCAAACTATTGGTCGCTTGTACGGAGATGGCAGCACCGGTTGAGGCACTATTCTGTGAGAAGTTGGAATATGTACAGCTGATACTGTTCATCATCCCAGATGCGTATATTCCTCCTCCTTCTTGTCCTGCACTATTACCTTCCCTACAAACTAATCAATCACATGTTCTTCATTCAGCACATACCAATCAGAGGAATCTAATACAAGACTAAATTGAGCGTTGCTGGAGGAGATGTATACGGGCCCTGAAAGAGATGCAGTGTTTCCAAGCATTCTACTCTCAAGGATATTCATCCATATCTTTTGCTTTCCAGATATGATAGTGTATAAGGCTGCTCCAGAGCTTGCGGTATTCTTGTTAAATGTACATCCTTGTATGGTGATGTTGGCTGTTTGAGCGTAATATATGGCACCACCGTTAAGATCAGCTGAATTCTGCGTGAAGGTAGAATCGATGAATGTCACGCCACTTGTTACGTTCTGAGTGAGATATATCGCTCCTGAGTTTCATTTAGTTGACACAGTTGTAACTGGAATAGATCATACCTCCATTTGACGCCCAGTTACTCAAAAATTGACAAGATTCAACAAGTAGAATATTGGATGTTTTTTGTAGTGTGATAACAGCTCCAGTTGTAGCGGTATTTCCTTGGAATGTGTTGTTGTACAAATAGATTGCTGATGTATTTCCTCCAGTAAATTTGAATGCTCCACCCGACACAGCAGTATTTTGTGTGAAATATGAATTACTGATGTACATATTCTGTACAGACTTGTCCACTGAATACACCCCAGCACCTTCGTATTGAGCTATATTGTTGGTAAAGCTACAATAACTGATTGACATGTTGTTACAAATTCCAGCTACAGAGATGCCCGAACCAAAGAGAGATGTGGTTCCCTCAATCGCACTGTATTCCACTGTGAACTTACGTATATTTGCTGTTGCTCCGATGCTGATAGCACCACCTCTAAGACTGGCATCTGAATACATGAAAGAGCAGTTCTTGATATTAAATACCCCAAGCACTATCTCCATCGATAATTCTGCACCAACCGTAGAGGCTGTTCCTTCTGAGAAATTGGATGTTGCGATTACGAGTTGTGTTGCTCTTCCGTTCAATGATATAGATCCTCCTTGGTTAGCCGTGTTGCTTTGGAACACTGAGCCCTCTACTCTCATTTCTCCTGATAACAGATCTCCATATATTGCACTTCCACTGTTACTGATGAATGTTGAGTTGTATATGTATGATGATCCTGTATTTGGAAGGTATAAGGATCCTCTCTGTCCATTATTGTTGCTCATGATACTGTTTCCCAAGACCATACTCTGTATCGGTGATGTTGAGTCGAATGATATACCAGCTCCTTGTGGTGCTGTGTTGCCGCTCAATGTTGTGTTTGTTATTGTGACGTTAGCTTGTACAATAGAATGAAAGCTGATACCGGCACCTATCTGAGCTGTATTGTGCAATAGATTACATCCATCTATTATGGTCTGTCTTGCACCACCAAATATGAAGAACCCTGCTGCTTCTCCAGAAACTGTGTTGTATGTGACGTTACTATTGCTTATGATGATGACTAATGATTGAGGGGATATATACACTGCTCCTCCTGCCTGTGCTGTGTTGCCATTCCACCAACTATTCGTGATGTTTGTTAATCCGATGTTATCACCATTCAGTCCCACTGTACCAATTCTGTTGTGTACATTTCCATCAAATATGCATTCTGAGATGGAGAATGAGTCGATGGTGTGAGATATAGATACTGGCTGTGCGGTATTATTGTAGAACCTCACTCCTCTCAATGACACTGTTGAGATAAAATTAGTTGCTGGCATGACGATAGAGGGCCCTTTGTTGTTGATGAAACTGGTGTTGCTCACAACTACAGAGGAGGATGGGGTATCTATTGATAATGATGTTACACTGTAATATGAGTCAGTGATGCATGATGAAGAATAATATGTTCTCACCTGGATCCCTGGAATGTACAATTATAGATATACACACTGCCTGTCTGAGTGGTAGATAGGACCAAGTTTCGCACGTTGTTAAATGTGAAACCCTTGACCGACAAAGAATTACCACCAGTGATTGTCATTTGTGATAAGTTGTCCAATATCACATTTCCTCCGTCGTAATTGATAAATTGAATGTCCTGTCCTGATACAGCAGGAAAGATAGTGTAGACAGCGGATCCGTAGTATCCTGATGTGAAGTACAAATTCACAATTGGACTCTGAGACAAGATGGCCCTCTGCAATTCTCTTGTGATGTTCATAGTAGGATTTACTACCACTTCTCCACAGATTCCACCACACTCAGATATAACCCACATTGCTACGGGACAGGCCAGAAAGTTCTTGGAAATATCGCAAGTTGTGATCGTTGGTGGTCGTGACGAGAAAACAAATCCAGCGAGGTAATTATCGGCGAGGTAAAGTGTTGTGAGAGAGCTAGATAGAGATATGCTTCCTGGTATGTATCCTTGTAGATCGTTCCGGGCCAAGTTGAGGATGGTGATATTGCCATTTCCCAGAGAAGACGGGATGGTACCACTCAGTTGATTATATGACAAGTCCAAAATATCCAGCCCACTGATCGTTGGTATCACACCGGAGAGTTGATTGTGGCTGAGATCCATATAACGTATGATACTATTGTCATTGAGACATGTTGGTATATTCCCTGTCAAGTTGGTATTGGATAACTTTATGGTGATCAATGATGTCATATTGCATAACCCGGCGAGATTGGAGAGAAGGAGAGATCCTGTAAAGTCTATGGATGTGATATCTCCCTCTGTGCAGGTGAGTCCTTGGTAAAGGCAGTAGTTGATTGTGGGTTGACTCTTTAAGTTGGTCACGAGAGATAATAAACCGTAGTATTGCTTCAGATATGATGTTGGTGGTATTCTGATGATTCCACTGTAGTTCACGCTCTGTCCATCAATGCTCACTGTGAAATTCACGGTCTCTATAATATCGTATTCTAATGAACAGCCTATGGCGGTGTGTGGAGCGATTATGGTCATATTGATGCAGGGTAAGGTGATGTTGATCACTCCGATGTCCTGTCCAAAGTTGGTACCATAAAGTATGAGTGTTCCTCCAGATTGATTTGCTGGGGCGATGGAAGTGATTGTTGGTGGTTGGTAAGGTACCGTAATCGATGGCGATATTCCTCCATTTACAATTACATAGACACTTGCGTCACCAGTACCTGCAGCCGCTGCACATGTAAATGACACAGAGTTCTGTATGATGCTTGGAAGTCTGCAGATCACTCCACCAAAATATGCTATGATCACACTGGGATCATTCCCAAAATTGGTTCCTGTAAATTTGACCGTCTGTCCTGCTGTTGTTGGGCTATCCACACTCTGAATGAATGGGGGGATGTAGGACACTCTTCCCAAGGAGTTCTGATTAGATACAGTAACATTGACTGTGATGTTCTGTCCTGTGCCAGATTCTATTGTGCAACTGATAAGAGTGTGTGGTAACAACATCACAATGTTAGTGCACGATGTCTTTCCGTTGATCCCCACAGATAATGCTGATTCTGAGGAGCCAAAATTATAGCCACTGATGTTGACTACTCCTCCCAAAGTTGGTGGTGATGTGATGTTGTATATTATCGGCAGTTGATATGAGAATATTCCAAATGTAGACAGGGAGAAGGTTGTCACTTGTGCAATTAAAGATGCTCCAACACCCTCCGTAATGTTACAGATGATGCTTGTTGATGTGGCAGATATCAATGTGCAAGTATCTCCGCCAAGTACTACCGATAAGTTTGTGGAATTACCGAAATGAGATCCGCTGATCTGTACTATTCCCCCTTGTGTTGATGGTTTGGTGATATTATTGATAACCGGAATATAATACGTGAGTGGAAATTCCTTGCTATTTTGGCCGTCTACAGAAAGGATGACCGTGCGGTTAGTGCCGTTGTAAGATGGTGCTGTGCAGTTGACTACTGTATCTATCGATGAAATAGATATATCAGTGCATGGGATTCCTCCCACACTGATGCTGATCTTGTCTGGATTGATACCAAAGTTATTGCCAGTTACGGATATGGGGCCGCCTTGAGGTTCAGAGGGTGATATGCTCGTGATGGCTGGAGGGAGATAGGTTGTGAATGGTATTATACCCATCTGTCCATACACTGTGATGTTTCCACCAGTATTTGTCATTCCACTCCGCGTCACATTGCATGTGATGATTGTGTCCTGAACGGTTACCAAAGGACATACGTATCCGTTGAGGAATACGCTGACGTTGGCAATATTTGATCCAAAATTGGCGCCAATCAAGGTGACAGTTCCACCTGATGTGGAAGCGGGGATGGACGAATAGACGTAGGGTGGTAATGATACATAGTTGCTCTGTGTTGATATGCTTTCCACCGATAAGGTGACTGGATTGTCCATTCCAATCACTCCTGCAGGTAATGTGCACCTTATCTTTGTGTGTGGATTGATGATTGCGATGTTTGTGCAATAAGTGTTTCCAATTGCGACTTGTATGATGGGGGCAAATTGTCCAAAATTATAACCGGTGATATTGATCGATCCACCAGAGGAGTAAGTGGATGTCATATCTGTGACCACTGGAGAGGCATAAATCCAAGGTAGAGAAGATGAGGAGAGCGTATTGACAGTGACAATAAGGTAATGGTTGATGCCTGTTCCCTGTGGTGCTATGCATGATATTACTGTGTGGTTTGTCACGATCTGTCCTGGCACTGCTACACCGGAGAAGCTCACAGTAATGACCGAGTTATTGTTTCCCAGGTTAGAACCGTAAATTAACATGATAGAGCCGTTTGTCATGGGTGATGTGCTGTTGAAGACGGTTGGTGGAAGGTATTTGTAGTTTCCAATAGTTTGTTGTCCCGCCACCACAACGATGAAATTGGAACTGAGAGTACCGGGTGGTGCAACAAAGGATATGCTTGTGTGAGGTGTCTCAATAGAAACATCACCCACAGAGACACCATTTACGTACACACTGATACTGGATGGATCCGTACCGAAGTTGCCGCCACTGACATAGACGTTACCACCCGTAGTATTGATAGAACTTGCTCCTGAGATGAAGGGAAGTGAATAGCTGTAGATGTTTGCTGTGTAAATCTGTCCATCCACGTTGATCGTCAAAGAGAGGTTTGTGCCGATTCCAGAAGGTACTTGACATGTCACTGATACGTAGTTGACCAAAGTAGTTGGAGATGTACATGGCTGACCGGATACGTTCACTGCGAGGAAAGTTCCTGAGACACCAAAGTTATAACCGGAAATGGTGATTTGCCCTCCATTGCTTGGCGCTGAGGTTGCGGATGTAATCACAGGAGACTGATAACTATAACTTCCCACTGTTGATTGTCCAGAGACGCTGACTGTTAATGATCGATTTACACCAGTTCCTGGTGCCGCCATACAGGAGATGACTGTTCCTAAGCTGGTGACCTGTGGTGATGTACAATCAACTCCATTAACTCGGATGTCTAGAGCTGAACTACTGAGTCCAAACTCTGAGCCATAAATGAAGATCATTCCTCCTGCTGTGGGAACAGACGATGCGTTCGCAAATATGGGAGGTCGGTAACTCATCACGCCACTGGCCAGAGCTAATCCCACATATATCCCCATAGTGATATTAGCTCCACTTCCGGCTACTGCTGTACATTGTATACTAGTATAGTTCTTGATGATCACCAAGGAGACACAAGCCTGATTATTCACGGTGATAATCATCTGATTTGTATTGTCCCCAAAATTGGTACCATTGATGATGATGATACCACCAGTTGTATATACAAGTGTTGTAGATGTGATCGTAGGTGCTGTGTATGAGAAGCTTCCCTGTGCAGATATTCCAGACGTAGTGACAAGAACTTTGAGATTGCTGCCCACGCCAGATGATATCAAGAATGTGATGTGGTCGTCTGAAATGCCGGTAATGGTGCACAGTCTTCCGTCCACGGTGACGTTGATATTAGTGATGTCTGTACCGAATCCTTTCCCCAATATGTCTACAGAGCCTCCCATCGTTGGTGCTTGTATGATGCTATTGATGATTGGTGCTGTTGCTGAATATCTAGCAGGTAGAGATGTCTGTCCATCCACTGTAATAATGATTGGGTCCCCTTGATTTACTGTCATTGCATAATAGCAGTAGATGCCTGAATTAGGTGTCACGATTGTTATCAAACTGCACACTCCACTCGTCCCGACTCTTCCAGTGATCAAGCTAGCGTTATTTCCGAAATTTGCACCCGATATGTATATCATTCCTGGATCTCCTGGCGTACTGGCGCTCACTATAGAAGGTGGCTGATAACTCACTATTCCGAAAACATACTGTCCTGCCACATTTATGGATAAAGTGCGGTTCATTCCAGTGCCTGGTGGGGAACTACATGTCAATGTAGTGGGGCTGCTTCCGATCATGTAGCAAATAAACCCCATCACTGTCACTGTGTTTTGGCTGTTGGATGGTCCGAAGTTACCACCGATGATTTTTAGTGTATCTCCTCCGGTGGATAAGTAGGATGTGCTTGTGATAAAGGGGGCTTGAAAGGTGTAAAGGAAAGTCGTGGATTGCCCTCCGACTGTGACCACTAGATTTACATTGAAACCTGCGTTTGGAGCCAGTGTGCAATTGATTTGTGTGTGTGCTATCGTCAATCTCCTGTTTGTGCATTCTTGACCACCCACAGCCACATATATCTGTGTTACATCTGCGCCGAAGTTGCCACCATTGATTAAAAGAGGTCCTGATTACGATTAGTATGATAACCAAGAAATACAAAAGACCACTTACCTCCTGATGTGGGAAGTATATTGGCGGATATCACTGTGGGTGGCTGATATACGAGTGTGGATCTTGCTTGTTGATCTCCAGCAAGAACAGTGATTGGTACTGATCCTATTCCAGGAATTGAATTACATTGTATCATGGATAAGTTGGATGCAACTGTTGTCATTGCACACAGGGCGCCATTCACAATAACAGTCGAAGACGAGGCAAAGTTACTGCCGTACAATGTGATCTGTCCAGTTCCATTGGTGGGAGGTTGTAGCACATTGGCAATAGAGGGAGCAATGTAAGAGAAGGTGAAGGCTGTAGACAGTCCATTCACTGTCAGTGTAGCTGCAACAGACGAGCCGAACCCTGATCCCACGCTGCAGGAAACTGCATTCCCAACCAAAGTCAATTGGCTGATACACCGTGACATTGAGATAGCCGTTACATTAGTTCCGAGATTATTCGCCGTGATTTGCATTGTTCCACCAATCGTTGGAATGATGTTCACGTTGGTTATCGTTGGAGGTTGGTAATTGTACAAGAAAGGGGATGATTTCTGGTTACCGACAGTGACGAGCAAGGGTGATGTTCCGGTGCCTCCAGGAAGTGCGCATTGTAGAGTGTTGGTGGCGATAAATGTAGGAGATGAGCAGGATTGGGTTCCAACAGTGATTGTAATGAAGTTTGGATCTGTACCAAAATTGACACCGGTGATATTGATCTTTCCTGCTGATGTGCCGATTGACGTTGATGATGTCACAAATGGAGGATAATAGCTATATCCCACTGGGTTGTAAAAGGATGATCCATCCACAGTGATGTTAACAGGAAGAAAAGCACCAATGCCAGCTGCTACGTTGCATTGGAATGCCGCAGAATTAGATACGGAGATAGATGTACAATCTTGTGTGTTGATCTTGGCTGTGATCTTTTGGAAATCTGTTCCAAAGTTTGACCCTGTCACTCGGATTGTGGTACCAGTGGTATTTCCCTGAGTGACCATGGTGACAGTCGGTGGTAGATAAGAGTACAATGCCGAGTTTGTCATGCCCTGTCCTCCGACGATCACCGAAACGATATTCTTTGAGCCAGTACCGGGGTATACGGAGCACGTAATCGATGTGCTACTTTGTGATATTGCGTTACTGCAAGTCTGGGAATTGATGGTGACGAAAGGTTGTGTACCCGCTGGTCCGAAATTTGATCCAGTGATAGTGATCAGTCCTCCATCTGTTGATGTTGGCGTCGATGAAATGACTGAGGGCGGATTGTAGCTGAAGATGTACTGAGTGGTGGATGTTTGACCATTCACTGTTACATAGACTCCCAAGTTTGTGCCCACTCCACCAACGACTACACAGCTGAATTTTGAATCCGTGATCGTCGTTACACTGATACACATTTGACCGTTAACTACGGCGGTGATTGAGCTTGATATAGTTCCAAAATTTGAGCCGGTGATTGTAATGAGACCACCGGCAGTGTCGCTGTTTGTTGCGGAGATGACAGTTGGTGGGTAATAGCTGAACAGGTTCATTTGTGTGGATTGACGTCCAGCAGTAATATTTACAGGTAAACCAGTGCCGGTTCCGGGGCCTCCCATACAGGATACGTAAGATGCATTATACCAGAAGATGCCGGTGCACGCTCGTCCGTTGATAATGATTGTTAAATCTGAAGCTGATGCACCAAAAAGAAAACCTTGTATGGCTACAGTTCCTCCCACTGTATTCGTCTGTGTGATTGATGTGATAATTGGTGGTGGATAGCTGTATGATGAATTCACAGATTGGCCGTTGACTGATACCATCAAGGGAATATTTGTTCCTGTACCGGGTGCAACCGAACAAGTGATCTGACTGCTCGTCATGGAGGTAATACTGCAGAGGGTGTTTCCGATGGTGACGCTGACAGGCGATTTGATTCCTGAAATGGAACACGGCGCGTAATTGGTCGGATACACGAGATTCTTCAACCAACAATAGGCCACAGTTCCGCCATTGACGCATATATTTGCTGACCAAGCGAGACAACCAGCATTCCTTAATCGATTTAGAAGAGATGATAATCATGAAAGACTTACTGAGCACAGAGTGTTTGACAATCAAAAGCTGTATTGACCACCACTGGATATGACGGTAAGTCTCCAAATGCTCGGTCGACAAGGGTGTTGGGTCCGCTGGGTCCGAAATAAGTCCCATAGATGTTGAGAGTAGTGACGGAAGGTGTAAGGCTAGAGATCGTAGGAGCCGAATAATTGACCATCAAACCAGCAGCCAGATTCATTGTAGATGGAGATATCTGAACGGAGAGGGGCAAATTGGTACCACTTGGAGTATAATTTATGACACAGAAAATGCTGGTGCCGTTGACATCTATCGATTGTACGGCACAAGGTACACCGCCTGAATGATATCAATACAGATCTGTATTGATTTGGATCAGGTGGACTACCTATAGATACACTGATTGCGGAGGTACTGATCCCGAAACCTGCCCCATTAATAGTTACGGTTCCACCGTTTGATGGTAATACTGATGTTCCGAAAACAACAGGGTTGGGAATACTTGTGAGGAATAATCCACCTCTCGCAATAAGCCCGTTAACTGTCACTACAACGAGTGCAGTTGCGTTGAATAACGGTCCGACTGTACACGTAATCATATTTCTGCTCGCAGATTGGACGTTACAATTAGACCTACAGATATAAATAATCATAAATAACGTATCGATTACTCACGCTCCGACGGTAACCTGTATAGCAGTGGGAATGTTACCAAATTGACCGGTCAGAGTCATCGTCCCTTGAGAATATGTGTTGACTATTTATATATGAATAAATAGGCATATAAGATTTCACGTACCTGATGAAGACTGTATAAATCTCAGATAATTCAGATTCGCTGCTTGCGCGCAATTGAAGATGAATTGAAAATTATATAGGCAAATTGGGTTCTCGCTAACATACTGCAGTACTGGGGTATTGATAGAGTTATTGCACACCAACTGTACCACTCCACTTCTGAAACAATTGTACAAGTAATTGGAGTTTCCCACTAATGATGTCTGATTACTTGTGCTGTCGTATTTGAATGAATAATCGTTGGTTGATATTATCGGTGCAAAATTTTGAGACAGGGAAAATGATAATGAACCACCAAAGTAATATGCTTGTTGAGTTCCACAGGGATTGAATGAATAATAGTACGAGCTTCCCGTGGTTATCCAGTCCTGTGAATCGCTGTAGTAACCTAAATCGTACACGATTCCCTTTGGGTCCGTGAACTGGCAGGGTGCGTAAGGATTGATTGGGCTGATCTGAGTGATTCCCACTTGTCCTAATCATATCAGAATATAGAAACAATACTTCAGATATCTTACCATATGTTGTACGACTTCTTATAACTCCCGATGAAAAGCAATTCCCAAATGCTGCAGTTCCCATGTTGGACTGAAGATAGCATTTATTCTCACAGGAATCTACAACGAAGCTGACACAATTTGATGTACCGATACAAGCTTGCAGACATCCAGATGCTGTATTCAATGTCTGTATCACTGCTCCTTGTCGGTTGATCTGTGGCACCGCTGCATCACCACCTGTGGTCATTAATCGAATATTATAGTACTGTTCTTACCGTTGAGTATCATTATATTATTCGCAGCTCTGCCGCTATTGTAATTGTAGTTAAATGGACCAGATAAAGTGCAGTTGATGACCTTATGAGGCGAAATCATGAGGATATTGTAACAATTTTGCTGTCCGATCCATATCTCAGTGACATCACTTGTGCTCACTCCAAAGTTATCTCCATATAAAGTCACTGTATTAATTCCTGGAGAAGTCGTCTGCGTCATACTCGTCACCACAGCAGGATTGTACTGTGTATAAACTGAGAAAGTATATGCTGTTGTGTGTTATCGCTTTCATCGATATCTGTAGTCATACCTCCGATGATGATATTTAACGGTAGATTCGCACCACATCCTGCAGGAATATTCAGCTGCAGCTGCGTGCTCTGTGATGAGTCAATTATATTAGATGTTTTATAAAATATTACCGTAGAGGATATAACTGATATTGGAGAGCCTTTTAGCGTGGCACCGAATGATGAACTGATCTTAGAAAGTAGTCCGGATAATCCGTATAATGCCATCGTAGATGTACCTCCTATTGTGGGTACCGAAGTGCCATTACTGACAGCGGCAACATATAATGGCAGTGTATTTCTGCACGGACTCCCATTGATCGTTACAGAGGTGGTGTATGTTCCCAGAGTGATATAAGATAAAGTACAAGTGATGGCAGTATTATTCACAGCGTTCACTGTGCATGGATTTCCTCCCACGCTCACGCTTACCTTTAAATAGTTCATGAGATAAATCACTAAATTATGACAACTTACAGCATTGATATTGGTGTTTTGGCCAAAATAACCACCATATATTATTAAGCTACCAGATACGTTGAAGGAAGAAAAGGCAGTGTTGAAGGACGCCGTTATTGACAGTAGGTACGGTGTGGTGAACCAATATCCACAATTCAATTGCAGCTGCATGTTGTACGTGATGGTTGGATTTTCTGAAAAGAAAGTAAAGATTAGGTTCATGCCGAGGGAGGAGGAACAGGAAATGGCTACTTTGGTCGTTCTGTTTGTAGATTCACCAGACCACACTTGCCATACAGCTCTTGTCCCTACAATTCATCAATTTATTCCGCTACATGAGGCAAGCACCACTCACCATCAAAACTCCACTGCACCAGTGGATTGTTAGTGTAGGATAGAGCCCAGCCAGAGGCGGGCCCGCTGTTTTGTACCATGCTAAGACCGCTTTGTGTGCAAACAGGTAAGTTACATTGGCTGTTGACATCAGAAAAAACATCTTTCAGTAACGAACATACCCGCATGGCGACCACGTATAATTATAGTAAGATAGAGCCACCAAATCACCGCTACAGGAGAATCAGCTACATCTTACATGATTCATCATCCTCACTTGAGACCGATTCCTTGTCCAGAAAGGGAGGTTAAATCATAGTTCACTCCATTCGGATCAGTGAACGTACAAGGTGCTCTGTTACTTTGTCCTGAGACCACACTAATTATTGCCACCAGAAACAGAGCTGCTCTCATCTCTTCTCTGCTGTGGTGAAATGATCTTTTTTGTGTTCAAAGGGTTTGGTTTGACACACTGTCACGATGAATCTCCCCAATCAGATGTGACGCCTGTGGAACGAAAATCGGATATGTCATGAGAATATTCTTTGCTTCAATCCCTGACTTGACCAAAAAACACATCATGAAGGCTGATCATAGTGATGTTTGATCAACCAACAGAGTATTCGGTACGAAGGGTAAAACTGAGGGAAAGCAATGTAATTCAGTAGAAGCTTCACTTTTTGTGTTTCATAGTGTTTCATATCGGCGCCAATCTTCTTTTGCTGAAGCTAAATAACGAGCGATCATTACTTTTGTGATTCAATCTTTGAAAAGAGTGGATTGAATCCAATAGATTCGAAATACAAATGAATTGATCAAGTCATTTGATGTTGACGCATGTTTATAAATTCAGCGAAAACTGCTATGTGTCTGTGTCTGTGTCGAGGTCGCGCAGTCTGGACAGAAAGATTGATGTTTGATGGCAGCAGTTGATCTTTTGCCGAGTCGACAATTCCCCGCAGGAGGACTCAGTATCAAAAATGGTGTTTTTTGAACCAAGTGATCCAAGCTGTTACATCCCAACAAGCTCACACACGAAGGTTCACACGCCATCCTCAACAAGAGAATCCACAGCATCGTCCGTTAAATCCCTCCTCAAGGTACTACAGCCTTTCTTATATAGACATAGAGACAACAATATCGAATTGTTATAATTCGTGATGAAGTTTTCATTAAATGCATTATGATGGAATCATGCTGATGTTGACAAAGGAATCGAATATACAAAATGGTCCGCACCAAAGTCTTCATCGGAAATCTGTCCTTCAAGACCCGTGAGGCCGAGCTCGCTCAACAATTCGAAACAGTCGCCAAAGTGTAAGTAGTGATAATCATTTTTTAATGATAGAATGGATCCGCTCATATCGGATCAGTGTGAGCGTCAACATTATCACAAGAGGCCCTCGCTCGCTCGGTTACGGCTTTGTGGAGTTGGAATCTGAGGAGGACGCCAAGAAGGCCGTCGCCGCCATGGACAAGAAGGACATCGACGGACGCCCCATAAACGTAGACCTCGCTAAGACCCGCCCCGAGGGCGAAGACAACAAGCCCGCCACTGGTAAGTTCTTATTATTTCTATTTTTATTTATTTAAGTTTCAGAAGGTGCTGACGGTTCTTCCCCCAAGCCCAACTCTGGCAGACGTGCTCCCAGACAGAGACGCGCTCCCAACGCAGACGCCACCGGTGCCGCTGCCTCCCCCAACGCTGAGGGTGCTTCCCCCTCCGCCGCTCAACGCCCCCGTCGCCCAAGACAACCCCGCCAGCCTAAGGCTGAAGGAGAGGTACTTTATTTTATTTTTTAGCTTCTTTTAACCTATATTTAGGCTGCCGCTGCCTCCCCCAACGCCAACGCAGAAGGAACATCCCCCGCTGCCGCTCGCCCCCGCCGCCAGAGAAAGCCCAGAGCTCCCAAGGCTGAGGGTGATGCCGCCGCTGCCCCCGCTGAACAAAAGCCTAGAGCTCCCCGCCAACCTCGTGCACCTCGCGAGCCCACCGACAACAGCAACCGTGTCCCATCTGAGACCTCTTTGTTCGTTGCCAACCTCCCCTTTGCTCTTACAAACGAGAGCTTTGCTAAGCTGTTGACCGACAGTGGCCTCCAATTCAAGAAGGCTCACGTAGTGACCAAGCGTAACCAGAAGAGCAAGGGATTCGGATTCGTCGAATTCGAGGGCCAAGAAGACCAGAAGAAGGCTTTGGACACTCTTACAGGAAAGAAAATTGAAGACAGAGAGCTCGTACCAAAGGTTGCCCTCGTCGACCCCAAGAAGCCCGCTGACCCCGCTGCCGCAGTTCCCCAATCACCTGCAGCTACCCCAGCTGCTGAAGCCAAGACAAACTAAACAGTTTGCAACGCATCTATGAATGATAAAAATCGTATTGTTTGATTTTATTATCTTTATATAGCATCCAAATTTATGATTATACAATTTCACAGGACTATTGCCATTTCAAATCGACTACATAATTTCTGTACCATGTCTAAGGCCCAACGGCCCTGGTGACAACAAAACTAGAATAAAATGAGTTTTAGACGCCAAGCCTGTGTTGGGTTAACTTTCCTTTCTGTTCGGCTTCACACTGGCTCATTCAAATAAAAACGAAGGCTCTGATTCAACATCGCCACGTGACTCAAGTCAGAACCCGAGAGAGTCACGTGCACAGCATCGTCGCCTCTCAAATAAGAAGCACCTTTCTTGACAATTTATTGACCAAAACCTTCAAACGGGCCGAGAGATCCCCAATCCTTCCCATTTCCTACAGATCAACTAAATAGAGTCGTTGGACAACAAGATGTCAGAATTGGACCACAGAGGTGAGAAAAGAATGATAACCATTTTGAACTCCTGCAGCGGGCATCGCAGAAGTGCAGATCCCCCTTCCAAATGATGCAGACACAGTTGAATCACTTCATTCAAAAGCAAAGTAAGTTCAACATCCTTCACTTCTCCATTTCTAATTTCGCTTAGCGCTTTCCTGAATTCACCAAGCATTTCGGATGGTAAGCGGTTGGTTTCTTTTTCATCTTTAATTTATTCTCAGATGGTGGCGAGAGAACATATAAACGAAGAAAGTAAGCCATACGCCTTGGATGATTGATTGAAGAATGCGCAGGGCCGCGGGCGGGAATAGAGTGCAGAAGGAGGTGATCCCTGTCGCCACAGAAGCTCGTCGTGAGAGTCACAAAATAATAGAACAAAGACGCCGACAAAAGATCAGCGAGAAGATCAATGAGTTGAGAGAATTGTTAAATTACCCAGAGGGCGTCCAAAACAAAGCAGTTGTACTACAAGCTGCTGTCGAAAATATTAAGAACCTAAAGGTACACTCTTTGGTGGTCAAATAATTATGACATTCGATCCACAAAAAAAGATGGAGCTGAATGGGTGCGCAGACGGCTGTACATAAGCTGGTGGAACACCACAGACAGGCACAAGAGGATTATATACACCTTCTACATGAGAATGAAAGACTGAAGGGCTTTTTGTCACCAGAGGTATTAGCCCAAGTGGCTGCTCAGGCAGATCCAAACCACAGCCATCCTGTCACAGCTGATGGGAGAATCGACAAGGGTAATTCACAAACCAACTCTCATCATCATTAATCTTGATGAACAAATATCCCTGCAACATGTTTTCTGCAACTTTTCTAAAGATGAAACTGCATTCAACACATCATCTGTTGTGATCGAAATGATCCAGAGGTATTAATGATGAAACAGAGAGTTGGATGGATCCTTCTATCACTGCTAATTATGGTTCTTATGGATACGCGAGAAATCCTGGAGAGAACTCCCCTACATTTCATCATGGAGGAACACATGGACACAATCTCACCACATTGGCCGCACTCTCAACACTTGGTAATATTTTAATCGAGATGATATTGTGATATTTATAGATTACGCGAATGACGCTGGAGGAAGTGGATCTGAACCCCAAGACCAAGAAGATTCACAAAATGCTGTTAATTCTGAGTCGGTCTAGATATAATTATAATGAATATTAGAAAATATTAGCAATGCACCTTGTACTAAGACTCATTTGGTCTTCTTTATGTCCCTTCGTGTCTCTTCAGCCAGTTTGACCCACAACTTATATTCTTCCTCCATCAAGCTCGTCTTCACCATCGATGCATCCACAACGTACAAGCTCTTGGCTATTTCAAAGCTCACAATGCGGGATGATATATTCTTCTGGATGAATCGACCAAATAATACGTGCAGCAGAAAGAAATATGCTGATCCAAATACTGAACCGATCGCTGCGCCGGCCAGGACCTGCACAGACGTGTGTAGGCCCAAGTAAACTCTGTATCGTGTGAGAAATAATATTATACGAAGAAGGTGGAGCGAAAATCGTCTTCTTTGCCCAATAATAATTTTGGGCTAGCATTCACATATTTCTTGAGCTCGATTTGCAGATTTCAAGGTAGAGGCTCGTTACAAGAAGAAATATCGTCACCTTGAATAAGAGACAATGATTGCTAGCAAGGAGACACCCAAGATACCTCCTGTCTTCAAGAGCACACCAGGTAAAGACATCCTATTAATATTAACACAATTGAGAGCGATGAAGCTGTCCACCTGCGGGTGACGATCAAGAGGATCACAAACACAGCAAAAAAGGACATGAATTGGGCATGATCAGAGGGCATTCCAAAACTGGTTTTACCCAAACTTTCAGCGCCTAAGAAATCACTAAATTGTATCTTGTATTATAGACACTTACCTGGAGGGCGTGGTTCTCTGATTATCCTCTTTAAAATCATGTTGCTGACCTCGTTCATCAGTTGACCAACGAAGAAATACAATAATTGAAGCTCGCGTCTGACCAACAGAGCTGCAACAAAGCCACCAACAATAAAAAGGGGGGCAAGAGTAAATATGGCCAAAATGAGGGATAAGGGATCCTGATCCTCATAATATACAAGTGTGAGAGAAAAGGCCTTGTGTCCCATCTCTGGCAGTCGTCAGGTGTTGCCCTCAAAAAAAATAAAATCTCCCAAAATCGCAAATCTCCCAAAATCAGATGAACACACCTTGGCAGAGCCCAATATCATTGTGGAATGCAATTGGAAATAATACTGTTCAATTGGATCAACAAGGCCTCAAATTCCTCCAAGACAATCTGCAGAAGACTTGGTCAGGTCGTGGTAATTTAGATTCTGCTGAAGTAAAGACGTGGTTGCATCAATCAATTGGGCGTTGTGGAAAGGAAATCTCTTCTGATCAGAAGAGGAGGAGATTGGAAGATCTCGCTTTAGAAAATCCAGAGGTGGCCTACCAATTATTCATCTTCATTTGCAAAGAGAATTCACGTGAGGTCTCAAGATTTTTCTCAGAGGAAGGAGAGGTAAACCTGATAATCAACTCCAGTGATTTTTAAATTTGCATTAATGTGTACAGATACTCAGACTTTTTTTCGCTGGTTGGGATGCAACAAGCGAAGATAAACCGTCCTCTTTTGGTGAAAATGAGAGCTCAATTGATCGGATATCAAGATGGTTTCATTTTCAATTCGACGGAAACAACACTGCCGGTGCTTTAGCATTGGAGCAGTTTTTATTTTATCATAGAGATGACATGTGGAATAGAATAAGGTGGTCCACATCGAGACAGGTCAGCCTCCTTATTTCTTTCTATTTTCAAATTTCAATAATATATTAAAAAAGTATTTTTTTTGTACAATTCTGACGATAAAATCTGCAGAAATATAATTTGAAGAGAACATTTTCTAACAAAATAAAAACTGAAAAGTCAGGTGACCCCACCCGTCGCAATTCATAGAAAAGGAGTTCTCTCAGAAATAAATGTGGCGAAGACATTACGTAATATATCGAGCAAAGAATACAGACCTTACCGAAGAGATTTTGGTGAATCATCAGATGAAGAGAGAGAGCGATCTAATTCACGATGGGAGAATTTTTGGACGTGAGATATCTTGGTTATTGTGGATTTTTCTATTTAAAAAGACTATATTATTAGGGTGTACACATGTCTTTCGGCAAAAGCTGAAATTTTGTATCGTTTCGTATTAAGTGATATACTGATTGTGTAAAGGTCTCACAACTTGAGACAGCAAGTGGTACAAGGGGATATTGTTTCCACGGATTATTCATACTTTGCTCGCGCCTTATTATACGGATTCCTCTCACAGGGTGGGCGTGCCGACCCATTCCGTCGTATTTTTGGAGAGTTTGTGTCCAAAAAATCATTTCAAGAGTTGTGCAGTGTCTCATTACCCCTGGCAACTGATTCACAATTACTTCGATTGAGTTATCATTTGGAGAAGGAGCATACCCATTCTGACTTTGAGACCAATTCACTGGTCCGAGCGGTATGTGGGCAGAAGTGGGAGAGTGTACATCAGTTGATCATCTACAACGCGATCCTGACGCACCCCACTGCCGTTGCGAGGTCCTTTCCTGACGAAGAATACCGCAAGACAGTCGATATGGTGAGAAGAATTATTTGAATCATTATGAGAGTCAAGAAAAATGATGAATTATTTACTGAAAAAGTCAGATTACACAAACTGCGCCAGCTTACCATTCTGGGCTGGACAAATATTGCTCATCGCTCACCATATGCTTCTTGTTTTTCGTGGCTTTTTTGAAGGCCTGTGAACAACCAGACTTTATGGACACATTTTCAGAAGCGGTCGGACTGAGATTAACAAAAGTTTGGGCTGATCCAGTGGAAGATCGCAGAAGAAAGAAAGAAAAGAAGGATAAAAAAAAGAGGAGGCGAAGGGAAATGGAGGAGGTGATCATCCAATTCAAAATTAAAATAATGATTACAGGAAGAGAGGGATTTTATAGGATACAATTTGAAATCGCCAGTTGTAGATGAGAAGACATTACTATCTGCAACAGATGTACAGCGATGTATATTTTCGCATTCTGTTTGGTCCTCTTTTCACCCAGTCAAAGTGGAAGCCAAAGAGGAGATCAAAAAGGAGACGAAAAGCGAGGTCAAAAATGAGGATAAATGATTCTGTCTCTATGTAAATGTTTATTCGAGTTCTTGGTCTTGTACATCCTCACTCTCGTCGTTGTAGATGTTCTCGGCCTGCGTCTTTCAGTGACATTGTGGAATAGGGACTTACCATCTGCCATATCTGAAGGATATTATCCTCAGCAACTGAGGCGATGAGCCAGGGGTCGTGTGCGTTCCACGAAAAGTCTGATATCTTGTTCGTGTGTCCTCCGTGAATAAACTACTCTTGTCACACGGTTGCAAAACGTAAAAATACTCTTCTTCCAACTGTGGCTGTGCCGGCACATAATCAAGTCATCTGCAATTTTGGCAAAGCCAAACAAAACGGTTTTATTACATGACAGAGATCTTTTGCTTACCAATAATTCTGGAGGCCCATCTTCAGAGTCTTCGACAGATTGTTCCATTCCAATTTTAGCGAGATCCCAAACGCGGATACGTCTGTCTGAGCCAGAGGAAGCGAGGACCGGCTCATTACAGGGGGACCACTGCACTTGAAATACGTCGTCTATAATATATCAGCACTTTTTCAAGAATGAATACTAACCTAAATGTCCGCGTAGACAGTGAAGGCTTGATTTCAAATTTCTCAGATCCCAGAGTGCAACCGTCTGAACAACCAATTAAAACTAAATTATTTTGTAAAATTACCTTATCGCCAGAACCAGTACAAAGCAAAAACTCTGAAAAGGGGTTGAATGATAGACAATTGACTTCGGCCTTGTGTGCAGATATCTTGTGTGTATTGTTTGGCTGTCGTATATCCCATCTACAACGAGTCAATACAGATGATATGTTATCTATAACTCACATGATGAGGTTGCCGTCATCGCCAACACTTCCAAAAATATGTTCATGGTGCGGGCTGAAAGAGACATCCTCAACGACATTCTCGTGCTCTGCGAATGTGCTCAAAGCGGGCAAGTTGTTGCCTTCCTTTCCAGCGGTAGAGTTTATGTCCCAAAGACAGACGAGTTTATCATCAGAACCAGACAAGAGGTATCCCTCCTTCTTTGTGTTCCAAGAAAGTCCGTAACCTTCCAACTTGTGTCCAGTGAGCTTGAGCTGTGGATCAGAGACGTTTTTGTCGGGCTCTGATGAGTGCTTTGTCATGTCAAAGACCAACACCTCGGAGGAGGCTGTCTTTGTGGCGATGAGGTGGCTGTTCTGTGGCATATAACGTGCTCTTTGTATCATCAGACAAGAAATATGTGATCATCTTCTTACTTGTTAACTTCGCCCTTTCCGTGGTTGATTTTCATGATTATGTCGACTCTATCTCCTCCGGCACCAAATCCGCCGGCCTCTATGATCAGCTTAGAAATTACCTCAAACTGTTAGGTCTAAACTTACCGCCCTTTCCTTCTTCGTATTTGCGAGGATCGATTGGTGCATCTTCTGCGGGAAGTTTGAGCTCGGCGATCATCAACATATTGGGTTCATCGTCTGATGTGTGGGTGCCCAAAAGTAAACGTTGAATAGTGGCATCCTTGTTACTGGAATATCTTCTATCTGGTAACCATTGGACAGTCAGACTGGGCCATTCTAGAGCATGTGTAATGGCAAGATCATAAAGAAAGGGAGAATTCTTCTTCCAAATCTTATACTCCTCGTTGATAGCTTTCTCGTCTGTTGTCTGATCAACGTCTTCCATTGTGGTTTTGAATTTCTGAAAGGATCAGATGACACGAATCGCGCGGGAAGAGAGCCGGTCTACAACGACCAAAAGAAAAGACAAGATTTATTTAGTGGCTGGTTCTTGGAGGAACAACACTACTCTGAAGCAATGTTCCCAACCGGTCCAGACCCTCTTTATATTCCGAATTCTAATTTGGTCAGATTTTGTGAGGTTGTCTGTCGTCTCGAGTACCTTTTGTATGTCTTTTAATAGTTTTGAACAACTTTCTTCGGTCAAGAGCGCTCGGTAGAATTCCGTCAGTTTCTGAATGATTGAGCGACATATTGAAGGTTCATAGAGATTTACTTGGAAGGCTAAACCAGGCTGGCTTCCTTGTGTGAATTTCTTATATATCATGTGAATCTTTATGAACTGATGTCGCTTGATGAAAAACGCAATGAGCGTCTTCAGGTCCTTTTCATTGAATTTGGTATCTGAGAATTTTCAGTCTATCTACACCATTGTAGATACTCACTCCATTGGTCGAGATCTACTTTATCTGTGGAACGTATCCTGAAACTTCCACTGTCCGTTGACTGCGGTTTTCTCACATTCGAAAACAATTTTTTCAGATAATGCAAACCATAAGAAATGACCAAATTTCCTGAAGAAGGGACGATCGCGTCCAAAAACTGCGTAACTTCAGTCACCGAGAAAAAAGGATGATGTGGACCTGTGCCAGTATTTTGAATTTGATGAGGTCGTCTATAAGTCCGGGATTTCTTGACAGCAGCATGTAGAATATTTTCCAAGCTTCTTTGCACGCCCTCTGACCCTTGTTTTCCCTGCACCAATCTACCAAATGATTGTAGAACGCTACATCCTGTTGTACAGTTCAATCATAATGTAGACGCTCGGAATGTCGACGACTTACGTGACGGAGGAATTCAAAAACATCTGGTACGGCTAATAGTTTTCGGAGGGCTGATGTCAAATCTGAAAGCGTCAGCTTTCAAAACTTTGTTCTGCACTCACTCGCTCTTATATTAGTACTTATATCATTGCTATGGGAACACAAAAGTGTGATAACGCTCTGTACTCTTTGCAGGTCGCTCATGTTGATGTCAAAATCGTCGGGAAGTCTTCCAGACTGGCTATTTCTTCGTCTTGTTGAGGAATGCCGGAGTTCTGAGAGCGACTTGATCCTCTGTTGCTCTTGGAACGCGTTACACTGCTCCGCCAAAAACTGAGAGATGTTCTCATGCACCTTTTCACGTTATTTAACGAGTCACATCATGGTAATTACCGAGTGATAAGCTTTGGAGGGCTGTGTGAGAGCTTTCAACATCTGTCTGAAAAGTTCGATGTTACAGTACACCGTTTCTCCAGCACTAAAACTCTTCATGGCAGTTACCAATGCAAAATCAGAAGACGTCAGACAATAGTTATGAGCGGATGTCAGATCCTCCGAGACACCTGACAGTGCCTGCACACGTGAATATTTGAAGATAATTCTGGTATTATCTATACCTGCACGAACTGGTCCTTGGTGTAAGAATAATCCCATTCGATTAATTCTTCTTGCATTAAATCGAATAGTCGACTTGACGCAAACTATTCGATTCAGTGAGTGAGAAGCCTATTCTAAACTCACCCGTACGTGCTTCAATTTAGATTTTGACAGGATTTGGAGAAGTTTGTGAGCTTCTATTGTAGATCGTATCTCTGTCTGTGAAGATTAGCACTTTACAAATTTTTATCCGCAGTCGAAAACGCATCAAGCCATTCAAAATCGGTGTTGCGAGACATTCGAAAGATTTATCCACAAAAAATCAGTTTGATGCCCTCGGACCACAACGCTTTTCTCAAACTTGTTCAGAAGTGAAACATACCCTGAATGCCGTGTCTTTAATTCTGATAATTTGGATTAAAAACATCAAGAAAAGTGAAGATATCTGCTGTGATCTGTGCCCTATCCCTTGAACAAATATCTGGTTCCATTTTTGCGAGGTCAACTCAGAAGCAGATTTCATGATCATGCTCTGAACATCCTGAAGATTTTAACAAAAATCGAAAATTTTTAAAAGAATCACCTCTATCTTTCGTGTTAGTATGTCGGCGAATGTCACATACAAATGTGCGTTCTCGAGGATGATCTTGTGAACCGCTTTCAAGTACCAGGAGCTCAAGATGCCATCGCACAACTTTCTGATGTCTTCTCCCATCAGTGTTTTGATCACTTCTCGATGTGTCTGGTTGTAGAAGGGAAGGTCGGTGGCTGAACGGGGGGAATATACATTGAAAGAATAAGCCAAACGATGAAGTAGAGTGTTATCATAATTCACTACTTTTTCTGAGATATTATTCCCTGCATAATTTAAATTGTTAAATATCTCCAAAATGATTACCCTTGTGTGACTGGAGAATTTCCGTAATAAACAAAGAGATCTGGAATTATAAGTTTATTCCAGTGTTTTTAATAATTACCTTGGCATGGGATATGTGTGTACCAAAATCTGTAAATAAATACAAGACCGATTGAAAATTATCCGGGGTCATCAATGATTTCAAGTTCTGAAATAGATTCCCGTTGACAGACGACTGCATCTACTGTTTTCAAAACAATTACAGCAGGAAGAAAATACCTGCAATAACCCTTTAAATTGATCCAAATACATTGGCATCCTCAAAATCTGACAAAGCCAATCCAGTTCAAATGTTTGAGATCGTGAGAAGATCTTCGCGATGTCTTTTTGTCGGGGGTCTTTACTGTCAGGATGATACCACGAGAATAAATATTGTTGTCTGCTCTGTGCTTGCTGGCAGAACTCTTTTGTTCTGGCCTTATTTCTGAAAACTGAGTTTTCCAATTTTCTTGGTGGGAGGGTGTTTGATGAGGGGTCATATGTATCTACATTTACAACAGGGAGTAGTTCGTCTGGGCTGTCGATATCCCATTTTGGGTTCTTGGACTGTACAATTGACCATCTACAATGGTTTAACTGATGAAGATGTGATGAAACTCACTTTTGTGGGGAGACCGTCTCACTCGCTGAGTCGCCCTCAGTTTTGATTTCCGAAATTCCGTGTAAAACCGGGTGAATTCTTAAATTAAAACAACCCTCCGCCTTCTGAATAGCAATCTATCGTTGTAAATCGAAATCTAGACGAATTTCGCACCTTGTATTCCAATAAGTTATCAATGAAATTGTAAGGCCCAGGTGTTTTTTTTGGAGGTAAGGCCATTGAACTTCTCGTTGTAGATCTGTAAATCTGAGCACAGAGCGTATATTTTTATTTTTTGTTTTAATATTTTTGAAATACAAAAATCCCACCTCTGCGGGTTCGATATGACACGGTCTGCGCTGATGTCGCATTCTTTAGTAACCTCGAATTTTTGGATTGTAGATCCTCTCAGCTTTTGTTTATTCCTTGTCTCCCTCTCGATCGCTGCTTTGATTACTGATTTCACCTCTTGTACTGGAACTTCTTGAATAACTGGCTGTTTGTGAGGGATGATCTTATTGGAGATCTCTTGGAGCTGTTTCGCGCTCGGAGGGATGCATCTAAGCTGCATACATAGGGTAGCCCATCTGTCGAGATTAATCTTACTTATATCTGAAGCTTTGTACAGTACTGTCGTGATTTTTTTGCAGAAACGAATTGTAAAAAAAGATATTACCTCTTCATTGCGATTTCATAATGTTGATAAACAGAGTAAAATTCTGGTTTTGGTTCCGGAGGGACTAATAAGGTCTGCCAGGGCTCATCATCAAAAACTGCCCTGCCTTGATCACTATCATTTCTATATCGCAACGCACGGGAGAATATGATAAAAAATCAAAATTAAACACTTCTAACCTGTTCGTATCGTCTGCCACAGAGATAACAGAGTCTTCGTCAGAATAAGAATGCACCTCTGTAGATGTTCTGGAGCTCCTCATGCTACGAGGACTGCTCTGACCCACTCTGGTATTCAATATCCTAGTTCCTCTGACAAATTGATGCCTCAGAGAGTTACTGTTGTCCTCATCGTCACCGAATGTGGAGACGCTATCTACAGAAAGAGCTCTCTGTCTTTCGGGGTAATGTATGTCTGAATCGCTTGTTACTCTATTCAGCTCCCGCTCTCTCAATGTCCTTCCACTGCTGGTTGAGGATTTTCTGAACAGAATTATTAGAAAATATCTGTAGCTTTATTCAAGATGATTTGTCTGCTTAAAACGACGGGCACAGCCTATATATTTAATATTAATTGAGATCTCACTTGTCCTCTATTGTGGTAATTGGCTCAGAATCATCCTCTCTTCCTGATCCCGAATCTGAAGAGGCAAAAGAATTACTCGCCTCCAGAGAGATCTCCTAACTTGTGTTAGCTCTGCAGGTAATCACTTGTTTACAAACCGGTGGCTGGATGAGATTAGGTCTGAAATAGGTACGTCCAAGAGGAAGTGGTAGTTGATGATGGCCCAGAGATTGTTCGATGGTATGCTTCCAATTGAGAACCTGTGTCGACATCGAATCCAATTCCATAAATAATTGAGTTAGACTTACCGCTTGTTCGAAGTCGAAATAGCTGTTGAACGTATCTGGGTTTGGAAAAGGACTCATAATGGCCAAACTTTCTAGATTTGAAGCTTCTCCATTTGTGACCGGTGAATAAAATAGATCATAAACCGTTCCGTGACTCCCGACATAGACACCTGATTCATGAAAGCTCGAAGAGCGCATAAGTGATTTCAACCTCGGGCTTTCTACATGGGTGGCAAAATCAAGGGGATAAGCTGGTCCAGTGTATTTCTTCGACTCTATTTGTGATCAGAATCACTCTAATTAAAGAATTAAAAAGTCAAGATCACATCTTACTTAAGCCTGTGAAGATTCGAGGACCGGCATAATGATCTTCTTCTGATGAGAATTTCCTCTCGAGCCTCCTTGCATTTGGGCTGTGTTTTGGCCCCCTTCTTAAAATATGGCTGGGTGGTGGACTATCGGCCGTAAGAACCACTGTTGGAGCAGACTCAGCGCGCCTTCTGTTTAGACTCATGTCCAGCTTCTCGGCCAAACATCAGCTTGTTTTGTGGTTCGGATTCGGCGACGAGCGCGGATCTGCGAATTTTTTGACATCGTTCGAGATATCAGCATCAAAATCGGCTGAGATAGTACAAGACAATGTCATCACTTCAGGTGTTATTGATTATTCATATGCCCATGCGTATTTGGGTATTGGTGACCATATAGAAAATATGTCTCTTCAGGTGTGGATGTGAAAGTTAACGACGCCCCGTCCTAAAAATCCTTCTAAAAATTCAGCGGCCTCTGCATCATGTCGTCATTATAGAAGCAATATCCTGAAAACATAATGTAACCAAGAAGTCGGAACTGCAAACTGATTGTGCTTTTCCACTTCTCTCAAAGCGTCCCTTCTTCATGCGCTTGGACATTTGAAGTCGTGGAAACCTGGAATACAAAATACTGTGGGTGTACTGTTCTACTGAAGCTTCTCAGCTTGTCGCCACAATCATATTATGTTTACGGAAAAGACTATAGAAACTTCTTTATAGGTTCTGCCACAATGTGAGAATTTTTTCCGAAAGCATATATATTAAGAGCGACACCCCCTCAGCACCTTCTCGGCTTTTACAAGCTTAGATCAAATCATTTTTATTTCTGTTTAGCCTTGTACAATAAAGAAACAACCAGTGAAGGAAGGATGACAAGGGACAGCGGTGTACACCGTACGGAAGCAAATATGTCAGGGTGACATTTCTGATGGGTCTCTAGGCAATGGTAGTTGAGAATTTGTTATATAAAGGTTATTTTTATTTCTGTTTAGCCTTGTACAATAAAGAAACAACCAGTGAAGGAAGGATGACAAGGGACAGCGGTGTACACCGTGCGGAAGCAAAGATGTCAGGGTGACATTTCTGAAGGGTCTCTAGGCAATGGTAGTTGAGAATTTGTTATATACAAATCATTTTTATTTCTATTTTAGCCTTGTACAATAAAGAAACAACCAGTGAAGGAAGGATGACAAGGGACAGCAGTGTACACTGTATGGAAGCAAAGATGTCAGGGTGACATTTCTGAAGAGTCTCTAGGTGATGATAGTTGAGAATTTGTTATATAAAGGTTTTTTGGCTAGTTATAGTGCTAGCATTATTGTTCTAGTCAGGAGTGTTCCTAGCTCGAATTGTGTTGAGGGCTGTCAGGTGGCAGATGATGATGTCAATGGCACCCTGAATGACTCTGTTGTTGAGTTTTTGGATGTGTTCTGGAAGGTCTTCTTCTTTTCCATTGTATTGTGATTTAATAATCCATGTCTTGAGTGTCTTTGGGAGTCCTCTTGCTGCATTATAGGGCTTAAATCCTCTATATGTTGTATCTGTAGTGTGTTCTGTTGTGAACCAAAGTGGTTGAGTTCTTGAGTTGATGCTTTCTAACTCTCAGAAAGGCTTCAGGAAAGGAAGGTCAATCCCCCACCACCATCAGACCTTC
>MZNV01000929.1:0-21165 GCA_002081555.1 Protostelium mycophagum | reverse complement strand
GATGCGTGGGTGTTGTAGGGCCCCGTGTATTTGTCGGAGCAGTCCTTCTGGTGGCTGGTTCTCTTTGATGACATCGTGTTGTGAATGTGGCTTGCTGCTTGTTCTTTGTTGTGAATAATCTGAGTCTTCGTTTGGCTTTCAAACTCCCAATGAATTGGGCCACCGAAATAATTCGGCTTCCCCGAGTTGTCAAGATCTCCGGTTTAACATCCGGTGCGATGGTGCCTTCTCTTA
Organism: Protostelium mycophagum; assembly: GCA_002081555.1. Classification (NCBI taxonomy): domain Eukaryota; phylum Evosea; class Variosea; order Protosteliida; family Protosteliaceae; genus Protostelium; species Protostelium mycophagum. The sequence continues at coordinate 20,931 of MZNV01000929.1, read as the reverse complement.
AGGATGGCACTCTTCTTGTTGCGATTGTTGATCATAAAGAAATACCTTTTTCAATCAAACACATGGAAACTACAACCAAGAGGCATCCTGCACATGATGAGACAGGTTCCAAGACGATTAGGTAAAGATTTTGAATGTCGGTACGAAAGTTTCCAAAAATAGATTTGAAAGGATTTTTAGGTGCACAATACTATAAGTTTTATTTGAACTCCATTAACACTCGAAGATAAATGAACGTAGAGTGGTACACTCTAATGCTTTTTGGCGAAGATCCGCCATGGTGAAATCTCCACGGGGCCAAGGGGATTTCTTCTCAAGGAGTGTGACGGCAAGCATGCAGTAATCCCACTGTTTTTATCTGGTGCCGGTGAACAGGATTTCTTGTGCCACATAACTTCTGGAGGTTTCCATCACTTGGCTGCCAAGCGTTCCAGCTGCACCATAATCTCCAATCACAATTGTACCTTTGGTCATCAGATTGAGACAGAATTGGGATTGCTTACCAACTTGACTGATAAACAAATTTGCCGGCTTGATATCACAATGAGCTATGCCTATATTGTGCCTATGAGAAGAATATTTGGGCAAAGATAAAGGACGCAATCTCTGGTAAGATCAAGCAATCGAGTAAATCTGAAAACAAAAGGTGCAGCAGATAGATTCATGCCTCTGGAACTGTTGAGTTCCCAACATCCTCAAGCTCAAGGGTTATCATTCAGAGCGATGTAGTTTCGGCACGAAGCGCAGCTATCTTGGGGTCGGCCGGAATCTTTAATATGCAGGGAACCAACGTGTTCTGGTCCCGCTGGTTGAATGCCAACAGAAAGTTGGCTTTTGTGGATATATCTGGAAGGAAAGGTCCGCTAAGAATGTAATTCTTGGCGAAAAGAAGCGCTTTGGTCTCTGATTGAAGATACTCTCTACAGGTGATATACAAACTCTGAGCTTCGTCGACAGTATGAATGGCCATAAGTCTGGAAGAATATGATCTGATTATTGTCACCATCAATCTTGTGTACAATCAGCGACCCCCACATTGTCGCAAGCTGTAGTAACTTTTTCCTGGAATCATCATTTTGTTTGTGGGCCACAAGGTAATTTTTAAAAATGTTGTACCCATCTGCTAGTCTGAGTAATTATATTTTACAAGGTGGATTTTGGGCCCTTCCCCCGGGCACTGTGAGAGGCCAAGAGGTCAACAGAGGCCTACAAAACTCACCAGATTTGTTATCTTGGTTGACCAAAACCGACCATCCTTCCTTCGCGAGTTCTCCAAGAACATTGACCTTTCTAACGGCGTCAGAAATGACAGCCACCACATCCAGTCGAGTGCTGGAAGCCTTTCCAACCAACATCTTTAAAAGTGGTCGACGTTTAATTCGACAGTATTGGTTACCTGAGTGAGATCTTGGCAATAATAATAAGCTAAAAAATCTAATCCCGAAGACTATTCAATTTACGTGAACGTTCGGCTGCCAAAGCTCTCTGTGAAAAGTGGGCAGACTAAAACTTTGTTGCACCTCCAAAAAACAAATTCCTGGAGAAGTTCAGTTCTTGGAAAAAATTGTGACAAGTGTTACAATTCGAGGCTCAAGACCTGAAATCAAGAAAAATCTCACTGAGATTGACATTTCTCAAAATCTGTCAAATTACAACTCGATATGATCGTGCTTGCTGCCGCAAGATGCGGTGTCTTTGGACAACACCCACCGACAACTTAAACAAATTGATGCAGCTCGTAGATAACCTCTGACATTTTTCGTGCTCTTATAAAAATGGAAATTTTAATTATTATAACTGACGCAAAACCAGGCACCTCGCAGCGCCTGGATCAACATATGACACAAGAACGCACTAACAGCACCAGGAAAAACCACAAAAAACATCCGCCGGCGCCTCGCGGCACCGGCTCTTAGAGCAAAGCCAGACAAAACTCCCCACAACATTTTATTGCAAAATTAGAATACACACCCTAGCCGGAAGGAGGCAAGGCCCAGAGGCCGATTCCACGTCTTCAAAGAGAAGCAGCCCCAGCTGTAAAGCAGGAGCACTTATGTGCGAATAAAGAAACAAAACGAAATGCGGTGTCTTTGGACCTGTTTTTGGTGATTTTATGCAGGGCCGCAACAAAAGCATCACAAAAATTCGAATACATTACCTCGCCAAAGTTAAAAATTAATGGCCCTCTAAAACCAGAATTTTATGCTTCATCGCGATGCCCCATCGAGTGAAGGTGATTCGGAATCACTCTGAACACTCCACGCTCTTAACTATATTCTTAAGGTAGATATGTTCGATGATGACAGGAGATATTGTCAGTGCTGTCGATCGCCGCGATCAATGGCGTTGACGTCGGTCAGCTCTGGAACAAAATGCGTAAAAAATAAATTGTAAATTACAATGACAGAGACAGTTTATAAGACATGATAGGATTACTGTTCGTCCTTATCGTTTTTCTCAGGGGGGGTGAGATCCATATCCTTGCCCGTGATTCTCTTGTAGATGTGGAGAATGTCATTGCAAGAGTCTCCAAAGTGTGTCTCAGGGTCAAAAGACTTGGAGATATAGACATTGTCTTGAGTTCCGTCGCTGAGTGGCTCGTACACGTCACGAACAGAGAAGAACCTGAATTTTCAGTCAGCTTTCGAGTTTTTTCTGGTAAAATGACGTACTTCTCGTCGATGGTACCCAGAAGCTTAAGACCGGCCTCGAGCTCAGCCTGGGGGTTGCTGGTCTCCACGTTAGAGGACACGATGGCGATCCATTTTCCCTTGGGAGCGACGTGGTGAGAAGCAGACACAGCTCCAATGTAAATGTCTGACAAAGGTCAGTGTCTACAACGATATGTTTTCAAAGGGATGAGAATACGCACCGTTTCTTCTCTTGACCTCCTTTTGTGGGATGATGATCTGAGCAGACTCGGCATTGTTTGTGTTGGGAATGGGGTGAGACAGAATGCAAATGCATGAGACGACCTAATCGGTGTCATGATTAAAACCATGGGTGGAGCACGCACCTGTCCGGCCTTTCTGACCTTGTCAGGGAAGTAAGATGGGTCTCCAACGAGGAATTTGCATCTGGCAACCTCGCCCTCAGACTTGACACCGACAGCCTTTCCATTCTCGTAAACAATCTCCTCGATGGGCTTGTTCAACATGTAAGTTCCTCCGTAGATGGCAGAAAGTCTATAAAATTTCAGAACCTCAGAAAAAGATGGGGGTGTGATCATACCTGGCGAAACCCTGGGGCATCTCGGCGAGACCGTAAAGAGGGTAGATGTAAGGAGAGTTTCCGTATCTCATGACAGCCTCTCCGTAAGTGCGGATACGCACGAGGGTCTCGTAAGCGGGCTTGGTGAGGTAATCGTCGTTATAGTAGAGGGCCATGGCGTGACCAACAAAGTCGACTGTATCGGGCTTCAATCCAAAGTGGTCAAAGAGAGCCTTGGCAGTCACAACCTTCAAGTTTAATCCTATATAATAATCAGATCATATTAAAAGATATTTTAAAGAAGATCATGTCTACACTCACCGTCGTGTGTCTTGGGGTTGGTCTCATCGTAGTTTCCAACGTATTCCAAGAACTTGGAACATCTTCTCTTCTCAAGAAGACCCATGAGGGAAGACTTGAGGGCCTCACCAGCGGTGGTGGGAACCTTGTAGAGAGAGCCGCTGTGCATGACATAACTGCCATCCACAGACTTGAAATCCAAATATCTTGTGACATCGGTCTTGATCAGAATGGAGACCAGCTGACCTGTGCTGCGTCATTTTTTTTGAAGCGACGGACGATTTGGAATAATTACCAGAGGACATGATGAACTTGGGGATGAGATCGACGTTATAGTCGCGAGAAGCACCCATGTTAGCACCTGGTGTTCCCTTCTGAAACTTCTCATAGAGCTATATTTTTTAACAAACATCCAACCGACGAGGACGTGTACGAAAGACCAACCTGGTTGAGGTTCAGAGATGCAGACTCGGCTCCGTAGTAGCTGTTTCTGTCCATGTGGAGGACCTTCTTTCCCTCGACGGAGAGAACTCCTGAGAGAATGCACTCCTTCAGGCCAGTTCCCAAAATGATACAGTCATACTCCTCATTCATTTTTCGTAGATCTCTCTGAGAGATATTAACACATTATCTCCATTTTAGAGGTCATTCGTCACTCACACTTTGTTACTTTGTGGCGCTTGCGTTTTTTTGCTTGTCGACATTATTAAATTTCCGCTGGAAACCGCAGGGCAATCTGTCGACAAATTACAACGATGATTATAAGGGCAGTTTGCCACTCAAAGTGATCAGAGCGGGATGATCACAATCACAGCAACAGGTAAGCGATCAGACAACACCACTCCTCTTTGTCTACCAAGACGATCTCACAGGCTCTATCTGGTAAGAACAGCTTTCACTCTGTTTATCGGTTCTCATAGGATGATTTCGAATCTTCTGATCACTGTGATGATCAACAATTGTTCCTTCTGAAAATCTTAACTGATTATTATATCTATTATCTAAAGCAGCTTCTGATTATTGTTAGGTATGAGCGCGGTGACCCTGCAATAAACATAATTGAAGAAGTTACTTTAAATTCCTCAACACGTTGAAACACTTTCTTTTATTGTTGGGCTGTGATACATTGACTTGTGATCTCTTCATTATTTCTCGAGTTGTTCTCTGATCTGGTATATTTCCTCTTTTAATCCCACATCCTTCAACTCATCTAACAGATTGAGTCTTCAAACACTTTTGTGACCTTGCGCCGGATAGAGTATTCAACATGTAAAATGAGATGAAAAGTGAATACCTAAGAAGGAGAGGACCAATTTCTTCTCCTCTTTAGAATACCTCAGGCAATCTATACAGCTCTGTAACAACAGCAGATTCAGAAAAGAGGACAGGAATGTGTTGGAGAAGGGTCCTTCTGCCATCTCCACAATCTGATCATGTAAATCTCCTCAACAATGCAAAGCACAAATGGCGTGGGTAGCCACGATGTACCCATGTTCAGGTTTGTTTCTTATCAGAAGAAGAATGAGAATAAAGACCTGTACGAGGAAGTGCCTGAGGAGTGTTTGATCAATCTTACTCGCAATCTGTGTCTTTCAATCATGTCCATCACGTGTATCATGATGACAGCTGCACAACCCTCACCTGGTAGATTGATTGTATGACTTCTAATACATAATTACAGCTCGCCAAATAAATTAAATTGTCCATCATCTGTTTCTTCATCTCCATCTACCAAATTTCAACATCACCATGACACAAGAGTACAGAAGGCACCCTGCTATTCATTGCCAAAAGATGTTGAAAATAATGTTTGGGTCTGCAGCCACAAACAAATCTACTTGATACAGCTCAGTTGTCTGTTTTGCAGCACAAATGGAGAAGACATTTACATCCCCAACTTTGTGGAGACACACTATTTGTGGAGATGTCTTACCACTTCGTTGACATCCCAGTTTGACACCCTCATCGTCCCCTTCTCCAATATCTCCAACACAAAACTGTGCAGAAGGGGTTGTATTTTGATGATCTACAACAGTCATTACGAGAGAAATTTTGGTGAAATTCACCTGTCTGATGAGTTGTAGATGGAAGGGATATGAGGAGATGTTGGAGCTTGTGTTATAATAATCCTCGTTCAGAAAATTTCTACCGCTCCATGAGAGGACACCCCTTGCCACTATTGGTATTCTACAACGGTTCAGTTTCATTTCATTAAAACCTTTTTATTTAAGGTTGTTTGTCGACGCAATGATGCAAGCTCCCCGAAATTCCTCGAAAATATCATAATCTACAACCAGACAATTTTGGAAAGAGGCTGCAGCTCAACTGCGCAAAGTCGCACAAAATAATATCCCATTTTTAGAATATCGGCCATCTACAACTCACGAGAGATAAGTGGAAAAGTCATCGATGATTTGTGCCATTTCTGGACCACCAGGATTTTTCAGGCAAATAGGGATCACGTGCTCCAGCGCTTTCGAGACCCTCACCATCTCCTCCTTCTGTCGACAGTCATTTTCACCCGAATAAAACACATCTACAACGATGTAAAATCACCTGTGTGGAGGTCTTCACGCTGACGGCGTAAGAGAGGACGTATATGTATTTGTTGAGATATGTCATATTGATCGGCTTGAAAGGATTAAACAGATCATCCACCATGATTTCTAATAACATTGGGTGTTGTAGATGGCAGGAGGGTGGAGGGTTCTCACCGCTGTAGGCGGTATACAGCTGATGACGTCAGCAACTCAAGCATGTGTTCGTCACTGTGATGAGTTGCAGCTCTGCTGCAGACACTATTGAATATTTTGTACACAAAGTGCTGGTGCACGATATTTTTTCTCGTTGTAGATGAGACGTTACCTTGGAGACATCAGAAGGGTTTGTGGCTCTGTCCGAGACTATACTTGATATACTCGCTGCCACCTTTTCTCTTCAGGAAATTCCGTCGAACTTTCTCATTTTCAAGTTGAAATCTGTCGAAATTTCATTGAGATCTCACCTGTGGATAATCTGACACGTTTGACATGTTGAAAGTGATGTTTTGTATGGCTGGTCCCCTGTGTTTAACTTCGCTCTCTATCTCTTGACTGATTCTGCGCAAGTTCTCCAGTGGTGAATTGACATAGAGGGAGTGTATGATGAATTGACTGTATAAATATGTGTGTTCACTCTGACAGCATAGTTTCTGTAGGTTTTTAATGTCTGGTATATTTGACGGTGAATAAATTCATTTCACTAAACGAGTGATCGTCAGTTGTAGAACACATTTTATCTACTGTTATTATTTCGCAAAGCATTGACAACAAGAGTGCAAGAATACAAACACTACAAGTCTCACGCACCTTGAATTGTGTCATGTCTTGTAATAGTTGTGTTTCGTCCAAGGTTATGAGGTGCAGCAGGTGTTCTTTAAACGAGCGAGCGAATACACCGAAATACGTGGACGTGGCGATGGTACTCAACTCTGTCTCAAAACCTTGGTCCGCGATTTTCTGAATCGGTCAGAAAAAAAGTGTGGTATACAACAAGACGATCAAAGTTGTATCGTGATTTTATTTTTCGAGATTTTCATGTGATTGAGATTTTGTTTGTGCTTCACAAGGCCTCTTTACGATCAAAATTGATTTGAAAAAGTATTTGCATCTCGCGGCAAGCCGCCACAAGTGCACCAACAAATGAGGATAATCGGCTGTCTACAACTGTGTACCCAAAAATAAACCAAAATAAAATGAAGAGTGTCTCTACACCTGTATAGCATAGTTGAGAGTGAGGCAGTTCCTGTGTGTTTCGGCCAATTTATAGATCATGCTTCTCCATGTCGCGAAACTGATCATGTCATCGAGCCACAGGGGTGCTCCCTGATCAGACCGTTATTTTTGAATTTTGAAAATGAGAATTACTCCAAAATGATGATAAAACATTAAAACTCATTATTTGCAGACGACATGAAAAGTACTTACAGCCCCACCTGAGAAAATCACGTCATCTGCCTTTTTCGAATCAAAATGAGATACAGTAAACGCCTGCAGATCATCTAGTACCATACTGGACATCATAAGAAAAACACCACTTTCTTGTGTGTGTGCGATGTCACCAAATATATAAGATCCATTACCTTTCTACTGAAGAAGAAGTTAGACCAGTATCAACAAGCCATTCAGACAAGAGGTGTGTCATCTGTGGTAGACCTCTATAGTTTTCGGTCATCAACTGCACAGCGACCTAAACAGTGAGCTGATGACAAAATGATCTCTAGTTTGTCTGAAATTATTGTGGCATAGAATTGATTGAACATAAACACCTGTGGTTGTCCACCATTTGAGATATATTCCTTCATCTTATCCAAAACCTACACCTTCTTTAGCATTACCGCTATAAATCAGATATACACCCAATCATACCTGAGGTTCTAAGACACTATCAGGTTCTGACAACCATGTCTGAATCCTCTGTAATGTATTCTCTGGTGGAGCTGTTCCATCCTCCATATCTCCCGATCGTAAACCGCCGGAAAATTCGAAATATTTTTTGGCGGTTGTCTACAACACTGTTTTGACACCAAGATCTTCACGTTAAAACACGCGAGATGACACGGTACAAATCGCTACGACAGACACCGAGTCTTTATCAGTGCATTTCTCTCAAGAGACCTGACTCTGTCTCTTCATCGTCTAAATTGATCCTCACAAATTCGACCCTTCTGAAGGGGTCGACGATCCTCTTTGGAAGGCGGGATGTTGCCTCTGTCACGAACCTGGCAGTGAGTTATTTGTGCCACAGATTTTGGCCAAGATTTTGCAGTGAATACACTTGATCTACATTATTGTAGATGCTCAATATGATGACATCACGGGTATTTTATATATTAAAAAACAAATCTTGACAGTAACAAAAGATAAAATACCGTCATGAGTCCACACTGAACTGGTATTTACAACATGTAGATTGACATACCTGTTGAATGTTTCATTTCTTCTGAACAACAAGAAGAGTCCCATTAGAAATGCCACTGTGCCCAACATAGTAACAAATACTAATATCAGTGTGACCCATCCAGGTGTCTATTCGCGTCAACTCAATATATTATTCATTAAAATGATTTATATTTCAGAAGTAAAAAGTATTTGATGCGTTAAAATGAATTTTGGAGGTTAAATGGTGATGTTGAAGGATTGTTTTTGATCACAGTAACAATATGCTGATACCGCAGCAAAGGCGCCGTCAGAAAGACAGCAGAACTATGCCTTCAACAAACACTCACGCCACCGATTCTTGGGCATCTAACTTGTTCTGGCAGCATGTTCAACCCACTTGACACGTCACATACCGTCCCTGGAACGAGTCTGTATCTACAATGATGAGTATCTAGGATGATGTAGATCCGTGGTTACCCTTTTGATACGGGATATGTCCCAAAACAATCACTAGGTGGTTCCTGCCTTTTTTCGCATTCTTTCTTCTACAACGTGTCAGAGGATGAGAAATCTGGCCATCTACAACTCACCTCGACGCAAATATTTGAGCCGGGACGGGTTTCATAGCAATAATCACACTCGTAATCTTCAAAGCTGCAGGGGCAAATGGATTCCACTCCTTCAGCGTCTCTACCTTCCGGCACAAAGCACGCCGCATCGGCCTACGTAATTTGAGTTTTCACAGACTTTTCAGGGTAATCTCTACCTTTCGGCGGTGAAAAATACGCTTACGCCCCATTACGCATTCAGGGTTCGTAACATCCGCACCTTTCGGCGTCCATTCTTCATAATCGCCATCTTGACATTCTCTGATATGTACCTGTCAATCTGTCAGTGATATGTCAGACATGACATGGCTTACGCCGGAGAAATCTACGGAGAGGATGGATCCGTAAGAGATACCACTAGATAACCTCTCCCCTCGGACCAAAAAATGTCGCCCGGTGCTGTTCATCAGACTTTCAACGGAATTCACACCTGCCAATTTCAGTGAATTTTCGAATCTTCGTCTCAAAGTCTCCGAATTTTTCCAAGAAATTTCAGTTGTAGACTCACGAATCGAGGAACCCAAAGTGCAATTCTCCCAAGTCTTTCCGGAAGTGATGGAGTAATATAAAGTGTCCGTGGCCTTCAAGTTGTCAAAGGCAACCAGCATGGTTCCATGGTTTGAGACTGAATAAGTCGTGGAGAAGGGGAGGACGTGGCTCCAAGTCGACCCCGCATCACGTGACAAGAATGTCCCGATTGTAGATGGGTTCAGGGAGTTTTCGATCTGTGGAGGTGAGACACGGAAATTTCGGGGAAATCTCACATCGTTTCCGACTGAACCTGTTCCTAGAACAAGTCCGATCGCATTTCTATACGACCTCAGCCTGCCGTAACTCTCTTGCTCAGTGGGGCCAAACAGATTCAGTGTACACTCTCCCGTCGACGTCGGCGATGTACACACAAAGGGTCGACCGTTGTAGTCGAGAGCGGGGGGCTTGAGGGGTTTCCAATCACCACCACGGTTCCATGAAATCTTTGTGATTGTCGCTTCTTCTTTGTCATAAGGAGATGGGGATATTTGGTTCGCGATGTACACATATCTCAAATGATGTACACGCATCACGTCGACATAACCTCGTGAATTTCTCTGTGAAATTTCAACGGGTCGATTTTGACGTTTTCATAATCCCGAAAAACAGATAATATTAATAATAATTAAAATAAATAAATACCTTTGTATCACGAAGAGAGAGAACGAAATCGGTCAAGTTGGCGTTTGATACGTACAAGTTGCCGTACATGTCTTTACCATGGTTGACATGCAGCATCACCTCGTCATCATCAGCGGCCACGATGCTATATCCCTGTTGATGTGTGAGTCTACGGTTGTAGATGTGGCTTGACGTATACGTCTATGAAATTTCCTTGAAAATGATGGGAAAATCACCTGCTGAGGAAGTGAGAATGGTATTTTTGATTCGAAAAATCTGCTGTCGCCCTTCTGTCTCGCAATGTGGAGGCTCAACACCTGATCACCCTGTACACATTCAATCGACAATCTACAACGATGTATACCTGTGCTGCGATCAAGAGGTCGTGGACCACCGCGTAACCAGCACATCTGTCGATTGAGATTTTCCATTCTTCTCCTTCATCAGTTGTGTGCATCAAGTCTCTTTGGGACTCCCAATATGACTTCTATTATCTTATCAACTTTCGATAAAAACAACGTTGTAGATGGTCGAATATCAGTAAAATTTTGGTAACATTATCACCAGAAATAAATGTTTAACAAAAAAAGTGAAAAAAGTAAAAGAAGTGGTCAAAAAAAAATAAGACCCTAAAAAAGAATAAAAAAGAATAAAAATACTGACAGTTGCGTCTTGTGCTGATACCACCCATATCTTCTCTCCTCTTCCCCAAGAAATTTGTCCAATATTTCTTCGAATCTTCTTGAAGTTATGGTTATTTCCACTTTTTGCTAATTTGACCAGCCAAGCCTACTTTTCTCAGAAATTTCCTGGAAGAATACCAGAAATTTCTGTGGATTTTTTTACTTACATGTGATCTGCAATCACTGTAACTCTGTTCGCACTCTTTGCCTTGTGCCTTCATCACAAACTTTCCGTCATCATCAGCATGTGGTTGTAGATCCTCTATGTAAAAAACATCTGATGGTGTTGGCACCAAGGAAAAGGTGGAACCTTGATCTCTTGAGACCCAAAGATCACGAGATCCTTCCGCTAAAATATAAATCTAAAGAGGTGAGTACATAAAGATGAGATGTCTTGGTGTTGTATAATACATTTATGAAGCTGATTGATTGATAGGATTACCATTGATGGTTGTGTTTTGATCGACATTGGTCCGATAAATGAGCTTCCTTTGGCTTGTATTAACTTTTGATCGAGATTCTCCCATTTTGCACCGAAATCACGACTCAACCATATAGAACGTATTGTCACTGCAAACACATGCTTTAATTCGTCAAATTGATGATCATGTTTTACTTTTAGACTTACTTGTGGAAAATTAGGACCCAAGTGAACGAATTTTTCCGCATGGCCATCCAATTGCTTCTGTAATCGTTTCAAAATGTGCTTGCATCGTGTCATAAAATCACACCTCTGTCACTTGAATCGATTGTTTTGAACATGACACTGCGTACGTGGTAACAAGAAAGAGAGCGAACAGGATGAAGTAGGCGTGTGTCTTCATACTGTCACGTTTTATTTTTCGGACGTCAGCACAATTTTCGTGACATTGCGCTAAGATATCTTGAACCCGAAGCCATTGGCAATGCAGCCAACAGAAGCATTTACAACATGAGATGACCGGCACAAAAACGATCAATGAGGCGAGATGACTTCAGTGCTGGTGTTTCGGAAGGAGGGAAACAAATCACACAAAATGGAGATTTAATAAATTACAATTTATACAGCCCATCATCAGTCATCCGTCGAGAAGTTCTCCATCTGTACATGAAAACTCTGACACATTCCATCGTCTTGTTGTCTTCTGATCTTCTGTTCGGCCTGAACCCTTCTGACCGTGTCTGTGTCGTCCATTGCCTTCTTAAACGTCATCGCGAGGGCTTTTGCCAATAGTGGCGGAACAGCATTTCCAACCTGCAACGGGTCAACAAAAATAAATTGTAGATCCACACATTTTTGGTGCTGTCACTTTTTAGAGGTCTTTGCAAACGCTGAAGACAATGAAAATACATTTTGGTGGCAGTATAAAACATAAAGTACCACAGAAGCGCCACATCTTGCAACTCCAACACTTGCATTCCATACCTGCATCTGTTGTCTTTCTATACTGCCTAAAAAGAGATGGTCATCAGGGAAACTCTGTATTCTGGCAGCCTCTCGAACGGAAAAGATCCGGTCTTCTGATGGATGTATGACGGTGCTTCTATTGGACATACTCGCCCTGATGGTCCTCGCTGCCATGTGCCACTTGGCACGTTTATTAGAGGGATCGTTTCTGTATCTGTTACCAAAATCGGTTACAAAAGGTTGTCTCCATTTGTGATTTGGTGATTTGTGACAAATACGTTTACAAAAATATATTTTTATGGCAAGTCAATCCGCCACAAGATTTTTGGCTCTTCTATCATCCATTTGATGATTGGGCAAACAAAATCAAGTTCTTTGTGCATTCTTTGTCGGCTCAACAGTATTTAATGAGATCGTTTCGTTCATTGACGACGTTCTTTCGCAATAAAATACAAGTCATACATTTCTCTTGGTCGTTTTTTGATCATTTCGTTGATTTCGGAAGGAGGGCCCAGTGGTATTCCCGGACCACACTCAGCAAGATCATCTGCGGCAATCATCAATCATCACTGAAAAGATCTTGTCATGCAGCATATAAAGTCACGATCGGCGACACAAATCGACAAGATCTTACTTCTGTTTGCAGATCTAAAGTTGTGATTGGTGATGATGTTGCTGGTGTTATTTTGCCTCATCATCTCTTGGTATTCATTTCGCGGATCTTTGGTGTACCCCCCTCCTGCTGACATCATCAGACACGTCATATGTCATATTTGACACATGTCACTCATTTTATGTGTCAGAATGTCACCTGGTGTTGGGAGGTCCGATATGGCGTGTGCCAAGTGTAAAGGCGGCTTGAGCTTGTACAATGGTTTGCTTCCAAATACAAACCATTCTTTCTTCACTTTGCTGTATAATATCAGGTCTATGTGATCAATAAAAACAACTTGTATCCAATGACCTGTCGGGTTGCAAAGAAAAGTTATTTTTTGTCAGCCCGTTGGGTCGTAAAGAAAATTTATTTTTTGTCAACCTGTCAGGTTGCAAAGAAAGAAAGTAATGTTGTCAAACTGTATTTTTTTCTTGCCGCACTACAAAGCACAGTTTATGTCGACCAATTCGAGATTTCACAACACCTCTCGCACCTATCGGTGCTTTGATACAAAGATATACTGACTTGAATATTCGGTCGACATCTACATTGTGTGTTGGTGCCGGCCATGAGGGTGTTATAATTCCACGCTTCGCAGCCACAAGGAATATTCGAAGTCTGTTCTGCGGAACACCATACTGACTCGCACACAGACACTTTACAGACACCTGGCATATGTCACATGATGTCTCATGTCGAATAGAAGATGTGATGTCATGGCATACTTGGTAATCATCTGACAGGTAGTATCTCATCAATCCCCGAAGAACGCTTCCGTCGTCTATTTGTGTGATATTGTCGACGGTCTCCATGAGCACCATGGCTGGTTGTAGAGTGATGTTGTAATCCGCGACCACTTTGATGTACCGATTCTGCTCATGTGACAGTGGGTCCTTTTCGTAACTGACACGTGTCAAAAGTGACACATGATCATCTGTCACTCACAGTTTTGAGTTTGGGTTTGCGCTGCTAAAACCTTGGCATGGAGGCCCCGCCACGACCACGTCCACGTCACCAGGCATCAAGATGTGTTGCCGTCTTACTTGCTGTAATAAGAGATCCCTCAACTTGGCTTCCTTTTGTATGGCGATATGTTGGTTCAAGAGATCGGCCCAGTGTTCCACCGTGGAGAAGGTTCTGCCACCAGAGGTGACCCATTTCACATCGACTTTGAAGGAGTGCTCTTCTTTTGTCCTCTATAGAGGTCAGGTGTTGGCGTCGTTATCAGCGTGTTTGTGTTTGGAATTAAAAGATATGAAGAATCTTCACCTTGGCGGCGAATTCATCGGAATACAATATCTGCATATGCATCAGTATATTACTTGTTATTTTTGCCTGCAAAATACAGTTGCGTTGTCATAAAGACGGCGTGATGGAAAATAGAACTACATCTGTGATGCAAATAACCTCACTCTGTACAGTGTGCTACCCTCTTTCAGGTTGTAGAATTTTATGTTGTTGATCCTGGTGACTTCACATCCATCTGAATCAAATGAATGATGGCATCTAACTATGTTTTGGTGTTTAATATTTTGTCTGCCGCATCTCCTCGGGTTTTGTGCGTTGAAGATGTTCCACTTACATCCTTGTTTGAATTTGCCGCATCGTTTTTGTTGTTGATTTGCAGCGAAGCCGCAGACGCGGGTGTATATTATAATATACCAAGATCATTACTCAAAGATTCACCTTTTAGATGGTGATATATCTTGGTCAAGTGCTGTTCCGCGTGTTCAGAAGAGATCCACGAATCGTCTTCGGGACCGTACTCCTTCCACCTCACTTTGTAGTTTTTCGCGTCTTCATCATGTTCAAGGATGAAAGACACTTCGTATAGCCCTTGGTCAGAATGTTCACGGAAATCTCTTTTGAGTTCTACAACGAGTCAATATGCGAAAAGGCGCGAAAAATAAAATTCAAAAATCACACAAAACATCGAATACAAAGACTTGTCAATGTGACAGGTGACGTGACAGGCACAAATAATTGGACCCACCAGACGGTTTCGTTTTCTCGCGCCTTCTGTTCCAAAACTCTTGGACAAGCTTCGGGCATCTCCTTCTGAAGGTGGCAGCTTCTTCATAAGTACGTTGTGAAAAGGAGTACCCGACCCACGTGACTTCATACCCGTCCTCCTTTTTGAAATTCAAAATGGAGATTGCGCGGGAAAATACGTTTGAATGGAAGAGAAATTTGAATGAGACGCGCTTGGGCTTGGCTGAGGTGTCCGAGAAGTCGAGTGCAAAGCGAATACAATTGCAGAGCAATTGCAGCCACCCTCCAATCACATCAAAAAATATAATGCAAGATAAAAATAAAATCAACTCTATACTATTTGAATTTACGTCTCGACAATGGAATAAAATCACAAGATGGGATGTGGCAAGCTGAAGGATCAAATCAACTCTTAAATGATGTACCTTTGAAAAAGAGATGACCTCCTCAGCCTCAAACTCACCCTCAGGATATGTCTTGTGGTCATCCACTACAACGCGTCAATTTTAAAGCTGCGAAATTATTGATTTATTTTCGTGCGTCAATTCACCAATAGATCTTACTCGCCTGCACGAAACGTGTCTTTATTTGAACTGAGCCTGTCTGCAAGTTCCTTCATCTCATTAACAAAAGTTTCTGCTTGATCACAGCACAAATGGGTGAAGATCGGGTGATGGATTTGTTACCTGTCTTGCCTGTGGGCCGTAACATTGTCCGATCATGATCTGGGTGTGTCTCATCTCCATCTCGAAATCGTTGACTTTGACATGTGCCTCCGGAAAATTCTTCTTGTAAGTGTCACAAGCAATCTGTCATGTGTCAAGACGACATGCGATGAGATGAGATGTTACTCTGTCATGATCTATTGCGTAAGCACACTGAAATCCTGCAGCTCTGAACCCTGAAGAGATTCCACCAGCACCGGAGCACAAATCGAGACACTATACCTTTTCAATGCGTATTCTATACTTGTTTTGGCTTGTCACAAAAACACATTCTATTCTGTGATTTGTGGCTCTGCCGCACACAATATTTTAGAATAACAAACCGAAAAAAATGTTGTATTACTTTTGTGCATTCTCAAACTGTTTAGACTTTGTTTCAACCTCGTTGTCCCAGTCACAACCAAAATATAAATCGATCGCCAAAAGAATCACACAATCTCATCACGAAAAACCTACCCTATATCCTGTCTTCACTTTGCTGTGAGCAATAGATTGGAGGTCATGTGGGTCCACAAACACTTGTCCGGCGGCATATTCGTACCTATAGAAATAGCTGTCTCTTGGCATGTCTTTCGCATCGGGAAGCTTTTCAAGTCAATTCGTGCTTTTGCGGTAAGGACACGGTAGTTACCGAGCCGATTTTTACGGTTTGGAATGAGATTGCAACGGATTATGTTTGATTGACAACCAAGTTGCAAACAAAATACAACAAACTCATCAACATCACAGGTTTGAGACCACGAGACTTTGAGACTTGGGGGTCGAGATATGACGTCATACCTGCTGTCCCACGTGTAAATACGTCACTGTACATTTTCCCTCCAAAACATGGCGGTCGTGCCACAGCACATCAAAATATCCCAGAAAGATCTCCCGCTTGTGGAGTCCATTCGCATAATCGCAGATTGTGTCATGAGGTTGCCAATACCAAGTACCGCGGAATTCAACACATGCTCGAGACTGAAGATCTCAGAAATGCAGATGATCATTAGTTCTTTTTGGAATTTGAGCCTCGTCCTCCATATTTCTCGACAAGATCCAGATTCGAATGCAAGATACCTTTCTGATTTGGTCAATGCGGAGAATCCAAAACATGCAGTTCTTTGTTTTGTAAAATTCCTTATCAACAGTCCTCTTATTGACCCTCCTAAGTTTGTTCTCGTAATTTGGGTGTGGTCTGATGAACACGTGCTCTCCTAACTTGAATGTATCTCCCTTCCATTCGAATTCTTCCATTCTTTCCTCAGACGAGCTCTCTTTCTGTTTACTTCTCTTGTCATCTTCACTTTCACAATTCCAAACATCTCTTTTGATGTCAAATATGCGCTCCTGGCTGTAGTTGCTCTCGATCAGATCACGGAGGTCCTTATTAGTTATGATCTGGATCTCTTCGCAACTACTATCCGCATCACTGCAGTGTTCATTATTATTACTGTCCGATTCCCATTCCTCCTCCTCCTCGCTCATATTGAGGTCAATTCTCGATGTATGTCGATTTACGCGCCAAAATCATTTTGAAATCATTTTTACAACAGCAGGATGACACACCACATCAGGAGGAACCTGGGGAAGTTAGGTTGTCCATTGCTCGATCATGAGGCAGATCAATTGGATTTCAAGACAGAATTATTTCGTGTAAACGAAATTGAAGACTCAAGAGTTCAACTGATCACGTGGATTGTGAATAAATACAACAAAGAATTGTTGCCTTCTTTACGAGAGGGACAAACAACACAAACAAGTGGGTAGAGTTGAATACATTCAAATTAATGAAACCAGAGCTTTCTGTCGCATGTGATATAATGGGTGCTTGTCCTTCCAATGACGTAAAATTTATAGAGGTGATGTGGTTGTGTGAAATCAATACTGAGAATGATCAGAAACTACCCCAAGAGACAGAGGCAAACATCATCAGGTTCTATGAGCACATCACAAACATGGCCGCTCTACCTCCGTCTTCTGAGTTGTAAGGGTTTTGTCCATAACGAATGTCTGATGATGTACATCAGGCCAGATGAAGCTGCATTGATGGACGCCATTTTGACGAATCGAAACAATGTTTTTTCCTCCAAGTTGGACTTTCTGCCAGAAACACGGCGCACCAGGTTGACAATATACGCTTATTTGTTTTGTCTTTAACACATCAGCAGCCAGAACGTTAATGTTGCAGCACTTGAGAAATTACTGAACAGCCTCAACCAACAATTGTCAACACTAAACACAGAAGCCGAGGCCCTGTCCTCCGTCGACGTGAGCTCTCATTTTCCCGCCAAAATTTCTGACTCGTTGTAGATGTCAAATTACCCCTCTCCAGACTTTGAGACCACCGCTGCAACATTACAACAAGTTCTTGATATTTTCCACGAACTTTTACAGCAATTTTCCCAGACTTTTCGGGCCGATATCGAGCCTTGGACTTCCCACAAATCGAGAGAGAAAAATGATGATTTAAATAGACTCATTGTAGATACACATAAAAAATACAAGAGATTGGATGGCATCGTGCAATCATTCGGCACATTCAGAAAGTGAGTCGTCATCACATTTTATTTGATGTCTTTATGGTCTCTGGGTTGTGCGCATATGTCATTCATATCGTTGCACTTTGCTGCAGACTCAGATACTTTAGTCTTTTAGTATGACTTGCAGTACAACCCCTGTCGCACAGCAAAAATGTCCAATCACATCTTGATGACCATGATGCAG
Organism: Protostelium mycophagum; assembly: GCA_002081555.1. Classification (NCBI taxonomy): domain Eukaryota; phylum Evosea; class Variosea; order Protosteliida; family Protosteliaceae; genus Protostelium; species Protostelium mycophagum. The sequence goes on along the minus strand of MZNV01000929.1, from coordinate 2,594 downwards.
CTACAACAGCATGTACCTAAACACCGACCTCTCAAAGCTCGAGAAAGAGGACGTCGATAAGCTGAGTGACAATGCCATTGTGGAGATGAGAAGTTACATCACTGCACTCGAGAAGGCGAGAGAGAGGAGGATCATTCAGGGAAATATCTCGTTCTAAGAATAAATTACAATCAAGGGTTAAAATATTATTTTGGTGCAACATCTCAAGGCGTCCACCAAGTCTGTTTGAATCGGGAAAATTTGTATTTAAAAAGTTGAAAAAACTCGACTCCAGCAAAAAATAGATTTGAGGGAATAGAGAAAAATCAAGAAAAAAGTCACTAACTTTGATTTTTCCTCTGTCTGTGCAGGATGAAAAGCTGGCTCTTTGAATCCTCAAAGCATTCTATGGTTTAATTAATTGATGAAGGCATTGTCAGGCATCAATGGCATTAAATACAAATGAATTAATATAATTTACTTGCAAAAAAGTTATTAATTAATGTTGTTGTTTATTTATTAAAAGTTACTTGTGTGTGTTTACAACACACATTGCAGTAGAAATTAGAAAGATCCACATGTTTATAGAACAGCTATTATAGCCAAGTAATAAAACACTTGAAGTGATCTGCAAAAAGGATTGTCTTTGAGTTTATGAGGAGAATTGTATGCCCTTGTCATCCTCACAAAACTATTATCTAGTCCTTGGATAATCTTTTGTCTTCACCAGCCCTGCAGCTGACAACTGTTGCGTTGTCAACAGTGGAAATAGCGGTTAACATAGATCTCTGATATGATCTAAGAAGTGCAACTTTTTGCTTTAACTGCTATTTCCAAACATCAACGTTTTGAACCCTCTGGTTAGAGTAGGTGTAATTGACAAAGGTTTAATATTGGGTGCCAAGAGAGAGCATTTTATCGTAACAGGGGGTAGTGATTTGTTGGTAGATTCTGGTGTAATGTGCTTAGTAGACAAGAGATCATCAGAGGAGAAAAACAAGAAGGAAAAAGCTAAATCCACTGCAACCCCATTGGGAGTAATGCCAATAACACCAAGGAGTCCACCAATGAGGACACCTTCTAGCTCAATGTCCCAGTTGATATATATAACATACAATATAATGAATCTGGACAAGCTTTATGAACAGCTGTAGATGTCAATTTAGGCAGGCAAGCTGAACATCTAAGAGGTAAAATCTCTTTGTCAGGCAAACTCAAGAAGGAGGCAGACTGGGTTGTTTGGCCACTATCACTCTAATATTCAACCTATGTTGATCACAGAGAACAGCAGCAAATGTGCAGATCTTGGACTTCTCAAGGGAATGTGAACAGACAATATTTTGAATCTGAAAAAAACATTGTTGAGACTTGAACCTGTGCCCCTCTGAACTTGTGCGGGTAAATTACAGTCATTTTTTTACCAGATACGTAAACACCACGGATTAAAAAACTTAAGAATGCTCCTGTATGTGGATAGATAAATACAGGATGTAAAATTATAATACACTGATACTTTATAAACTCAAGAGAAATGTTCCAAATGAGATGGCGCCTGATATCCATTTGAGAGTTTGGTGAGCATAAGCTGTACGGTGGAGAGCTCAGCATTCTCTGCTTTATTGAGGAGCCAAATAGCAACTGCTGTGGAGATTGCCTGGGTCAATCTAGCCGCCCATGTATTAGTCCATTCTCCTAAAGCTGTCTGCTTGAATACAAATGTGGCAATGTTGTAGACCATCACAAGAAGTGACATAATCACAATCACCCAGTACAGCCAATTCCCATGTGCTGTCCACAATCTGTTCCTCTAATGAGTCAACCATGAGAATCAATTGTTGATTTAATCACAGGTCAGTTTAGAGAGAATATAAATATACATACATATTGAGTGCTAAATTCCGCAGCCTTTTGCTTCCCATTATCCCAAAATTTATCAAGGAACTCAAGAAGAGAGGTTGTATCAGTGTGGCAAGGATATGGCATCCAGTCAATGTCATCTAGTGACAGATTATTCACGACATTCTTGAGCCTAACTTGGTCCTTGATTCCGCAATTTTCTAAGTGTCAGGGAGATCAATATCCTTCATACCTAATACTCACCTCCTATTATTTTTATTGTTCTGTTCTTTTTGATTTCTAGATCAGTTCGAGCTTGTGAAGATATTGATAACCCTGAAAATGATTCAGAGACCAGAGCAAATTTTCATAAATTTTCTAAGTTCTATAACACAGCCAAAACAATCCCTCTTAGCTGCCGCAATATGAGCTAGATCCTGAGAGGCCTGTAGAGCCCCATAGAGGCCCTGGAGACACCACGACAAGAATGTAGAGAATAGAAAGAGAATAAAGAAGGGTTGAGACTCACCGGCTGGGGCACCTTCTTGCCCAACGGGGCTTCTATGAACGGTGTAGATGATATCATCTTGTGCATTCTCAATAACTGCTGCAACACCATCTGGACGCTTGATACAAATAGAAGAGGCTGTTAGAAATGACTCACACTACTGGAGATGCAAGGTTCTAGGGAAAATCCAAAGACAGAAAAGAAACCAATAAAAGAAGAAGAAACTCAAAGACAGCTGTTGGGGTTTAAAGCCGCTTTAAGTGCAGATTTA
>MZNV01000919.1:0-36073 GCA_002081555.1 Protostelium mycophagum | reverse complement strand
CACTCTGACATCTGTCAGCACAGTATCACAGAGTGTTGATGTGTTGATCAAGTCCTATCCGCGAGAGAAGTTGATGCAGAATGCAGGACTTCGACAGAAAATGAACAAGATACTTTTAGAGGATATGTTTGCAAAGATGCTTGCAGAGAAGGTGTACCAAAAAGATAGTCAAAGCATGTCATTATCACAGCTGGTAGCCACTATCATGCCTGTCAATGATGAGTTACCCCTCAGGTGAGGTCATGTCCATCATCACGGGCTGAACTCTTCAGTGTTTGGGTGAATACGGGAGAGAGGCAAATCGCTTACAATAGTGATCCAAAACGCCCTGCAAATCTTTTTAAGGGTTTGGACCCGTTGTTGGAATCCAGCAGAAGCAGTCGTCTTCACACAGCCAGACAACAGATTCTTGCATCCATGTCTACATTACTCATCAGCGATATAATGATCTCCATCTACAAGGGAACAAAGACACCAGACGTCTCTGACTTTGTCACAAGCTGGAAGGAGTATGATGTGAACAGACTAGAAGATAGCTATAATACCAATTTCAAATATTCCGTGTCACAGCTCAAATTCGGGAAGGAAGAGTGTGCGATGATGAGAGAGCAGCAGTGGGCAGAGTATCTTGACCACGTGTTTGGATCAAACGATTGGGAGTCGCGCTTTTACTAAAATAAACTCACTATTTCGTTTCATTTTGCAAGAATTTGACAAGAACCACCCCTCTAGACCTCTTTAGACACGGGAGTAGTCCTCAATCTCCATATCGTTCCAAGTATACTTAATTTCGAACATGTTATTTTGGAAGGATGGTCCATTAACCCATCTCCAGAGAACGACACAAAAGACATTCTCCAACTCTTTATTTTTAGTCGAGGGCGTTCATGTCGTCCTCAAACTGATCATCTTCCTCGTCCATCGCGTTCATCGCAGAGTAATCAAAAGTGTCATCATCGAGACCATCATCAAAAATGGGCAGCTTGTCCAGAATTTTCGTGCCGTTTCGGTTAGCGGCGGGTTTGATCTTGGATTTCTCCTTCTTCCTTGAAAAGACTCAGTTTCCCGCCAAAAATCTCCCGCCATTTTTAAATTTCAAAAACTCACTGTACGGCCTTGATTCTCGCCGCTTCAATCTTCTTCTCAATCGATTTCGGCAGTGGAAGCGGTGCGAGGTCCTCTTTTCTTACATCTGCGCTGAAACCTGCGATCAATCTCGCGATACGAGTCTTCTCAGAGGGTTTGGCCTCTGGGCGGTTGCCCAAATAATTGGTCCATATTGGGTATTCTCTTTTGTATAGAGTTAGACAGACGGTGTCATTTGCTCTTAGTTGCTCATCAAATTGACATTTCATCAGTCCATGCGTACCTTTTCCGGTCAGTTTTCGTCTCGATGATTTGAGACGGCACAATTATTTGGGACAGCACGATGATTTAAGACGATCTACAACTCACCGAGAGATTCTTTGATGTGACCTGTTCTTCCCAACTTGGTCCACAGCTCCACGGGCTTGAACCACGCGATGTCTTGAGGGTTATGGAACATCTCCCTGATGACAGCTGTCTTCTTGTGGATTTTCAGTGGATATCCAGTCAATATGATTCGCTTCAATATGATACGGTCGGGGTCCACTGTACCCAATCAGTTGTCGACGTCGACACGTTAGAGTCGTCGACAGATGTACATACCCGATGTGAGAGATCCTGTGGCGACGAGTTGGTTCGTGTCGGGCTTGAAGACCAAGAGGGGGACTGTTGGGAAAGTGATGGGACCATATATTGTGGCCGAGGAGTTACGTCCTCCCTGAAGAAACTTCTCGTATTTGTGCTTGTCTGATCTCATCGAATTTTCCGAGAAAATCGGGAATGTGAGATATCTTCTGAAACCACAGTGGAAGACCAGAGGTTCCTGGTATGACGTCACGACTGGTTGTAGACGGTCGAGATTTTCCCGCCAAAAACTCACCTTGGACTGTACGGGCTCGGTGTAGGAGGGGTGCTTGTAGATGTTGAAATTCAACACGGAAGTCTTGTTCTCATACTGCAAAAGTCCCGAGGCAATAAGCACAGTCTCTTTGTTAAAGGTTTCTGCCTGCGAATTTTCAGCGAAAACTCGGAGAAATTTCACAGAAAATCCACTCACCACTGCGGCCGGGGCGTTTGCCAAGTAGATGGTGACGTATTGTCCCACCTTTCCACGTCAGTCGATCTACAACGATTCAAAATACAAAGTGTCACCTTTACATCTCCGTGCTGCAAGAGGACCCTCTTCTTGGTCCGGGCGAAACTTCCGAATTGAAAGATCTTGGCGTACTCAATGGGGAGATTCTCCTTGGGATCCCAGGGAGACGTTCTCATCGATTTGAGACCTCGATACTTTTGGAACCTCATTCTGGCGGCGACGTCGACGTCGACATCCACCTCATCGGGGAATTCCAAGTCTTCTTCTGACCTCTCAAACTTTTTGGTTCTGGGAGAAAATGAGATGATGACCCTGAAGATGATGAAATGAGATGACCGACCTCTGTTCGCCATTGACTAATTGTTCCAGCTCCTTCTCATCAAAATCCTCATCTGATCTCTTTGGTTGTGGTGCGGCATCATTCATGTCGATCTGTTCCATCTCTTCTTCTGATTCTGATTCGTGATCTGATCTCATCTCATCGGCGGGCTGCGCAAAATTCAAAATTCAAATCTGATCAAAGATTTCTCATCTACGACATATTTTCGCACGCGCGTTGTAGACGCTCAAGTCCGTCTACAATAAGTTGACCACATACCTCGATCTCATTTGTTTTCTCTGGGTCTTCGGTGACCATATTTTCCTCGTTGTAGTTCTCCTCGTCACTAGCCTCCTCCCCCTCTTCCCCCTCCCCCTCTTCATCAGACTCCACGATCCACGCGGCCTTCGCGGTTGTTAGCGTGAGATTCACGGTAGTTAAGGAGACTAACCTGGTAAGAGGAAGTTCCCTTGGGTACCTTCTTCAACTTGCGTCTGGATTCTGCAAATCTCAATCTCACGTTTCAATTTTTTGTGAAGGTTTCATCGGAGTGAGAGTTGTAGAGCGTCGAAAGTCACCTTCAGCTTGTTTGATTTCTTCGTCTGTGGGCCAAGTCTGTTCATTTTCCAGAAAATCGGGAACGTTCTCTCTGTCCAAAGACTCGATTTTGGCGGGATCTGGCTTGTGTACACCTTCCACCTCCTCCATACCGTCCCCCTTTCTGTTGGGTTGGTGGGGGTCGGCTCTAACCTCGACCTGTGACGTCAGTTGATGTCATGAGTGTCGCAAAGTCTCACCTGGAGAATCTGAAAGTCTCCATGATCTGATATGTGCACCAGATTGTTTACGTTCAAGTCATGACCTTTACGTTTTCAAATTATGTCGCATTCAAATAAAATCCACCTCTCAGGAATCCTGATACGGCCAAAGTTCCTTTGGTGACGTCATCAGATGATGGTGTGAATTGTAGATTGTCGACGAGTAAGTAAGGTCTCCTGTCTTTCCATTGAACTCTACGATTGCTAGCGTTACTCACAAAACGTACGGCCTGTGTCACCTCCTGAAATTCCATGAGATTTCTGCATCTACAACTAGATCTACTACGACGTACCTGGTCGTTATCCATGGTGAGAATCTTGGGCTCTCCGGGAAATTTATTTTCGAAGAATTTGACGAGGTTGTTTCTGACATCCTTTCTCTGCTTTTGTGCAACCTCTTCAAGACCTTGAATAACTCCGATGACTGTCGGCATTCCTTGTGACTTGATGACACTGATCGTCTACAACGAGTCAGAAACGGTCAAGACGTCAAGAGTGATGTCATAAGGGTCAGACCTGCTCTCCGTTTTGGTCGACACCAGCCACGGGGAGAATCAGAAGGAGTACGTCAGCGGTCTGTGAAATTTCAATGGGGTTTCTGATGATCTTTACGAACCTTAGAGACGTCCAGCACAGAATTGATGTTGGTAATGTCAGCACGAAGAACCGTCAATCGCTGTCTCCAAGCAGGGACACTGTTCTTTATTATTTTTTTCCACTTGTTTTCTGCTCATCAGTCTCCAGACAAAAAATTATTTTTTAATGAACATGGCTTTTGTCACAATGATTTGATGGCTTGTGTTTCAAAGTTTTGAGATACAGCTGTGTCTAACAAAAAATCGTCGTGTTTCTGATTTGATCAAGGTGACTGCATGATTATTGATGTGATACCTGAAGGTTGTGTGGCGGTTGTTGACGTCTTTTTGGTTCTCGCCTTTGCCAGTGAGGGCAGAAAAAATCTTGTCCACATCTGCTGTCTCAGAGAGTCCAATCACACCCTTTGATCATCAACACCATAAATTGATGGACGATTGACACATACAACGACTTTTGGTGGATGAGCGCTTCTTCTCGCCTGCAATAAAGCGTCTTTCTTCTTCTGTGTGACCTGTTTGGCCTGATTTCTACGATCTTCACGGTTGGAAGACCTGTCCTTTACGGAGGCACGAGGTGCAGCTGCTCCCATCTTTCCTGGTCGGGATCAGAAAAAATCAAGATCCATCATATGACGAACCATCAACCCTCCTCTTCACTTGTCCACGAGTGTCATGTCGACCACTCTTGTGAGTCTTGTTTTGCTGTTTCAGCTTGCCAGGTTTGTGACGCGCTCCACCATCCATGTTAGCAATCTGTTCTCTTAAATTAGAGGGACGAAATACCCAGAAACAAAAGAAAGAAGTTGGTGTTTAGACGACCGACCTGGTGATGATAATGCGATCCGAGCTTTCCAAAGAAATTCTTCCTCCTCGGCTCAAATTTTCGAAACGATCTACAACGATTTGATCTTTCAAATCCAATTATTATTTATCCCACCCAAAGAATAATTTCGTATCAAAGTAGTTCTTGAGAGCATCATGGTAACCACATCGAAGGCTTAAGGTTGGTATTTATGGAGCAAATCAAACCAAGTGATGGATGGATAGAAATTTCAATTTGTACAGTAACATTTATGACCCTCCGGCCGCTTTGAGGTCGCTACTTCTGGAGGTGTACCTCAAATCAGTCTTTCCACTCGACTTTGCCCCACCTGGCGTGCTGATCGGGTCGTCATCATCATTTGCTTTTCCACCGGCTCTTTGTTTTCTGAGCTCTTCCTCATGCTCAAATTCTAATTGCAGTTCACTTGTGACCTATGATGATGAGAACACGACAACCAAAAGACAAACTGAGTAACAGATGCAGTAATATTTGTACCTTCACAAAGAGGGTGTTGAATTCCCACGGCTCGTCTGGCTCCATGACCTCCTCTTGACTGGAAAGGATTTTGCTTAAGAGGGTGAGATCGACACCAGGGTCCTGTTGAAATCAGTACTGATGTTCTGAACGTCCACCCACTTTGTTTGTTGGAAGGGAGAATTTAGCAGCTGTTTGTAGCTCTCTGATCGTTTGCACTTTCAATCCGACATTTTTTGGAGGAGCCGCGACTTGAGTGGCGATCTCTTGATCGACATCGTCTTTTTTCAAATTTACTGAAATGATTAGAGAGGGTCATTTCTAAAATCAATTCAATTTTCTCACACTCTTCTTCATCTGGCTCATCAAATGTGTAAGCCTCGTCTGACCGTGTCGTTTCTCTGAGACTATATCAGGAATACATTTACGACCAAAACTCACTCTGGAGCGGCCGTCTTCCCCTCTGTTGCCCATCCTGATTTTTTTTCTGGCGCCTGCAGATTCAGTCACCTAACTCAGTTTTAGGCTCACCTTCTCGTCTTCTTTTTGAGGCTCAGGTTGGTCGTCTGTATTCTTTTTCACTGGAGCTGCCTTGTCTCTTTTCTTCAGCGCGCCCTCTACTTCAGAGGCATCGACATCTGCTAACATCGACATGATGCTGCGAAATTAGAACTTGCTTGCGGAACTTACCAATTGTAAAATGGCCATCTTACGTAATATTGGGCCTCCAGATGTTGAAGTTGGTCTTCTTAATCCAATACCACTCACTCTCAACCTCACTCATAGTATACCCCGTATCTCTAGTATTTCCTTGGAATTCTGAACCGATGGACACAGAGGCAGGCAATCTCGATGATATGAGACCCTCTGTGGACCTCCCTGCTTAACATCCATGACAGCGTTTCTATAAGCGGAGAATATTCATTCATTTATTCAGTGAAGAAGGAGAGGAGCTTCCCCCGCTTGGGATAATTCTTCTCTCAGACAAGGCACTGCAATTCCTTACCGAGCCCCGCGATAACTGACGTGAAATTAACGTGCGTGCTGACGAGGGTTTGAGCCGGCTTGCAGTGCCTGTGAATAATCCGCGAATTTGGACAGATGCTCCGTCGAAACCCAAACTCAATTAATGAATCTTATTGATCTCCGCACGCACAAGAGACCTAAGCTATCACCAACGGTTAGAAGTCCATGAAGAACACCACACCAGCAGGATTGCTTCAGGGTGATTAGATGTTCCCTGAGGGGTCCCGTGGAAATGTGCCCCTCCGCTTTCCATGGATATAAAGGTATTTTTTGAGTGAATCAATCTGGCGCAGATCTGCTGACATATGTCAATTCCCAAACAACAAAAGCGTTCGTTTGACTCTTTCTTTCTCGTTTTCACATGACCGAAATCCTTCGCCTTCTTTGTCCAAAAGAATTCCATGAGGACCTTCCACAATGGATTCGGTAATGATGGTGGTTGAGATCTGAAGATCTCACCAGAGCAGATCTTTAGAGGCAACAGAGGCGCAGATCATCATGCTTCTCTCCAAGATACAAGAGGCAAAAGAGGTGAATCCTGATTTAAGATCCCCTAATTGACAGCGCAGGATCTCAAGGCTAAGTCGATATCAGCAGAAGCACAAACCTCACCAACTCTAAACAGAGAAAGCTCTGGTAAGTATTTCAATTTGATATCATCACAGATTGATTTGCCAAAGTATCAGAAACAGTAGACTATTACGACTCATCGGAAGAGGTTCGTAATCATATCGCCTTTAGAACATTCGTACTCATCGATATAGGTCTCCGATTCCGAGTCTGAGTTGGAGGAAGAAGAAGAGATTATGAAAGTGAGGATGTTCATGTTGCCAAGATCATCCTCACATTAAGACAGGAGGAGCCCATCAAGTTAATAGCAAGGCCACAAGTGATGACTTCTTTTCCTCGAGTACCGGTACGTGATTCTCGACGTATTCGTGGATGTACATCCATCTTCCCATTTGGATCCACTCACATTTCTGCAGACGCACAACAGATCTCCCGTCTTGTCGCGGAAAAACAGTCTCAACATGCAAGAGATCTCTGCAGAATTGATCAATTCACAAAATATAAAGGAGGAACCATCACAAGCACCCGCACATGAAGTGAAGAAAGCTACTGCCGCCACAATAAGGAGGAGAAATTCCACACCGGCGACACTCCGAAGAGTACCATCCACGATATCAGACTTCAAACCAGCGCCGAGCGCCAAATTGGTTCGATTCCCAAATTTCCCTGATTTTTCATCCAAATTTCTCTGAATTTTCATTCAAGTTGCTCTGACTTTTCATTCAAACTTCTCTGACTTTTCTTTCAAATTTCCCTGATTGTTCTACAACGCGTCTGTGTGCCTGAACAAAACTTATCCTACTGAAATGAATGAATGTTAATTGTGACAGAGGCATTTTGGCCTGGAGAAAAGCACCTCTTCTAGTGCAGTCAAGAGAAGACCCCCCACCCGGAAGTCTTTCGTCCCTCTACAACGGGCCACAAGCGCTGTACAGATATCAAGAAGTAAGTCAGGAGCGGTTTTGGATCCTTTTAAAGGATTTCCACAATATTTTTTTATTCAAATTTCGGATAACAAAATTCTTTTGATAAATTTCTGAATCTGCGCAGACGCAACTCCGGCTTGAATTTTGCCCACAAATAAATTTATTTAATGTTAAATATCGTAACAATTTATTTTATAATTCAACCCCACGGTGTTGTAGTTCTGATGTCAAAATTAGCACCAACCAGGTTAGCCCCAATCAAGTTCGCCTTTGTCAGGTTTGCCCCTCGTAAATTCACCCCTATACGTGGTCAAACCTAAACCCAAATCACGGTTCCCACCTTCGAGGTCAGCTCCCGCCAGATCTGCGCGTCGCAGATTCGCATTTTCTAGATTGCAGCCTTTCAGGTTGGCGGCACGAAGATTTGCGCCGGAGAAATTGCAGTCTTCGAGGTGCGCTCCTTTTAACTTTGCCCCTTCCAAATTGGCCTTCTGGCCTCCTTTGTAAAGTCAATTTTCTGACGATCTACAACGTTGTAGAGAAAAGAATCGCACCTCTGTCCTCAAAATTTGCACCTCTTAAATTCGCGCCTTCCATGTTGGCCCTGCACAAATTTGCCCCCTACAACATCAGAGAAATTTCGCTGATACTTCGCGGAATTTTCACCGAAATTTCATCTAGAAATATCTCACCTTAAAACTGGCGAATTGTAGATCCGCACCTTCTAAATTGCTTTCGACGAGTATTGCGTTGTCCAGATTTGCGTAACCCAGCTTTGCTCGTGTGAAATTCGTCATGGTGAAGTTGATGTGTGACAGGTCTAACCTTGATAGGTCGCACTCGGCCAGGTCTAACCCCTTGGAATTTTCAGAGAAAATATTGTACAGATATTTTTCGATGTACATTTTGTGCATTAAAAGTTTACAATTCTAGGAAAAAACCTCATGTACGTAAATCTGAAATCTACAACACAATATTGAGCGACTACAACGAACCTGACATCGCAGGGGTGAATTGACCGAAGAGGCCAACAATATGGAGATCATCTCTTTACGTGTGAGTGATATCTGCTTCCTCTTACTCTTGTCCACAAGCTGCTGTAGCGGCTCGATGAGCTCAGAAATATTGAAAAAAACGGCTTCCTCTAAAACACCTTTGTAGACGGTCAGTGTCATCACAAAAATTATTAATGTCTGAAAGCAGTGGGCTTCTGCAGCTCTGCTGCAGACAAAAAATTCTACAAGTGAAAATATTCAGTAGACATCAGAGGATGTCCGAAGGCATCAGACACTTTAGGCAGCAGTGATGCAGGCAGAAAGTTATGGAACCAAGACTATCCATGTCCTTTTGACATCAGATGGCAATGTACAAACCTTCCACGTTGACATCATCGTCTATGACGAGCGTTCCACACCTCAAAAAATTCAAGATCGGCGCGAAATATTCTGGTGTTCTGTCCACAAGATATGACCCGTTAAAATCACGTTGGGAGGCCCATTCATTCGAGAACATTTTGGCCAGCATGGAGCTCTTATTTTTAGTGAGAGTGCTACGGGTCGTAGAGAAGCTTTTCCCGCCCACATTAAGTGTGACCCATTCGTTCGGTGAATCTTTGAGAGTCATTTTATATTTTTTCATATGGAAGATCACCAGCTGGTTCGATGAAATCTTCGCCTTCGGAGCAGTAAAGAACTTCTCCACGTTGGATGTATTCGATATCATTGATCTCTCCTCCCTCTGCCACGAAGATCCTCTTTACAGCCGACTCCATTCTGGTTGAACATTGAGCCAAGAACTCCCGCCAAGGACCATTATTTGGGACGAATATAACGCGACCATCTCTCTTCCTTCCATTTGGAAACAAAGTCACTCGAATCCGCGATGCAGACATGCCGCCGTTCGGTGATCGTTCGTCGTGTGGCTCTTTCAATTGTCTGGTGTTCACTGACTTGCGCGATCTGCGCCCGCGATGGGATGACACAAAATAACACATATTTTCCCCGGGAATCTCCATCGTTGCTGGCAGCACACAGATTTTGTTACGAACTTCTTCAATGTTGGATGATGATTTCTGGGAGTCAGGATGTTCGGTGACCTTCTTGATCATCTCTACTTTATGTATGTACGAGCTTCGTTCTAAAAGTATTCATAGAGATTTGGCCAGTTGAAGTTTCGATGATCGGATGCTCGGAACCAATGGTCTTAACAATGGTATTTCTCTTAGCGTCGATATTTGAGTCCAGCAGAGAAAGAATTCTCAACATTCAACTGCGAGGTAATGATACATCAAGTCACCGGGGAGCAGGTGGAACTTACTGGAGGTCTGCTGTGATTGTGTTGATGATCTCCTCGTCTTCTCGCGCCTCAGGAAAGTTACAGACCGTCCCCTCAAATTTTCAGACCTCGGGATTGTTTCTACGTCATCAAAATCAAATCATTATTTTAAAACCATCTCGAGAAGCATTCGCACAACCTTTAGAATGACAGACAACTATCTTGCACCTGTGGAGCAGCCCGTCTTCAGATTGGAGATCAAGTCTGCTTTGGAAGGTCTGACCACAAAAGAAAAGCTCTACGCCCATTATCTCTCACAAGGTTTCCTCATTATAATATTAAGGTCTGACATTGGCAGCTTCCTGGCAAGGAAGTCTCATATGCTTCCAGCAAACCAGCCCAGAAAGTTGGCCTCTTTTCCAATTGTTCCAAAAGTTCTTCAGATCATTTCCTGACCTGAGTGCTGAGGGCAAAAGCGATGATTACAACTCTCTGTTGCAGTTCGCCACTGCATTTTACGGTATGTCTTTCTGATCGGTTCGTCTGATATGATCAGGTAACATGGGTAACTACCGCTCTTTTGGTGACACCAAGATATTGGTTTGTACATTTTTCTGAATCATCTCTGAACTTTTCAGCCCCGTCTCAGCCGCGAACAATTCAGAAAGGTTCTGCAGACTGCTCCAGATGAGAACGTGAAGAAGGAGGTTCTCGCCCTGTTTGATCAATGGGCAGACTCTATTTACAACTCTGAGGAGAAGTACCTCTCTCTCGGTTTAGAGGAGAAGGCAATTGACTTCATATGATCTTTGAGTAACATTTGTACAGGGCATCTCGGCCTATTTCTCGGAAAACATCACCAAGAAGGACATCGAGATCGCCAACAGCTTTTTGAAGAAGATGGTACGAGGCCCAAATAACATCATGTGTTGATCTGAATAGAACATCTCGCCTTACAACACACGTTTGTGGAAATTGGAGGGTGACGAGACCGTGTATGAGATCAAGACGGCATCTGCCAAAGCAAAGCCGGCCAAGGAATATGAACACGAAGGTGATTATCTCTTCAGAAGATTATATTTCAAACGATTCATCGGTGTGCTGTTATGGATAAACTACAACTCCATCGCTCCTCCTGCGGCTTCGCCGTGTCTGTAGCTCAAAGGATCATGATCCTATCCATCATCTTCCACATGAAAAATAAATTAAATCTGCAGGACACAAGATCAAGGTCACATATGGAGATTTCTCTGAATTTCTGGCTCCTTCTGTGGAAAACTTCAGAAAGGCACTGGAAAACGTCGCCAATGAGAACCAGAAGGTCATGATCGAGAAGTACATTGCTCATTTTACACATGGAAACATAGAGGATCACAAGGACTCTCAGAGAGCTTGGATCAAAGATATCGGACCTGTAGTGGGTATGATATCATATCGTTTGTATAGTACTGCGCCTGTTTTTGAAACAAAATGAGATTGTGGGTGTTTTTTCCTCTGCGTCTATTTTTGGGTCCGGATTCGTGATGAAAAATGAAACCAATTATGGTTTATCTTTACATAAAGATGTTACATTGACGTGACGCAGAGACCAACGTGGGGTTCATCGAGTCATACAGAGACCCCGATGGAGCCAGAGGAGAGTATGAGGGTCTTGTTGCCGTTGTAAACAAGGTATAACTCTATTTATAGATTCATCTTGTTCTATTCTTATATATTAAAATTTTAGTCTTCGTGGCTGAATTTTCAAGGAAGTTTCCAAGAAGTTTGAGGCTCTGGTCCAGGGCGCCGAACAATTCATCACCATGTTGCCATGGTAACTCTATATCCCATCTACAACGCTCACTCCCACAGGCCCAAAGAGTTCGAGAAGGACAAATTTTTGAAACCAGATTTCACTTCTCTCGAAGTTCTCACTTTTGCCTCTTCTGGAGTTCCCAGTAAGTTTTTCGAAATTCAAATTTGAAATCTTGGCGGCAAAGCCGCAAAAAAAATGATCAACACATACAACCAAACCGTAAAGAGGCTCTGCCTCACAGATTAAAGACGAAGATTCGGGTTCGTTCATATCGGCACAGTCTACCGCATCCCTTGCCGCACTGCGAAGTCAAGCGTGTCTGAGCGAGGCCAGTACTAAGGTGGGAGACCACTTGGGAAGCCCTCGTGACGAACTCTTTTGTTGCGCTTCAGATACAAGATATGATATCATGACAAGAAGCTCACGATAATGCAGGCGGAATCAACATTCCGAACTATGACGACATAAGACAGTCTGAGGGATTCAAGAACGTATCCCTTGGCAACGTCCTCTCTGCCAGGCCCAAAGAAACAGTAGATTTTATTGCAGATCAAGATCAAGATCTGTACCAGAATTTAGACGGTCACGTGAGGTTTTTAATCATTTCAATTTTGGAAAATGAAATTCTATTTTTGTCATCTCAATCGGTTCTTGTGTGAAGATCACAATCTACAACTGCATCTACAATGGCTTTTCTGATCATTTCTCAGGCATTTGAAGTACAAGTCGGTATTCACGAATTATTGGGCCACGGAACCGGAAAATTGTTCCAAGTCGACGAGACCGGAAAGAGAAATTTCGATGAAAATGTCAAACACCCCCTCACCGGTGGAAAAATCGAAAAATTTTACAAACCCGGAGAGACCTACGACACCGTCGTAAGAATTTTTCCCAGAAATTTCTGCGAAATCTAACGGAAATTTCAGTTCAGATCTTGGGCATCTACAATTGAAGAATGCAGAGCGGAGAGCTGTGGTATCTACCTCAGCCCCGACGAGACGATTCTCAGAATTTTCGGACACGCAGACGCTGTGGCTGACAAGGTCCATGATATCACATACATCAACTGGCTGCTGATGTGCAGGGCGGGCCTTGTCGCTTTGGAGTTCTACAATCCAAACACTCAGAACTGGGGACAAGGTGATTTCACAAAACACATTGTAGTTGTATATGTGATTTGTTATGCTTTGCCACAAGGAGGATCCTCTGGTGTTGGAGGTCTGTGGCAACAAATACCCTCACCGGCGGAAAACACAAGATACAATTTGGTCGTGTTTTTGCAGTTCTAAATATATATTTCGGAGAAAAAACTGATCTATTTATAGCACATATGCAAGCCAGATTCGTCATCCTGAACGTACTCCTCGAAGCTGGCGGCGACCTCGTCCGCTTGGAGAAATCCAGGTGAAATTTCACTAGATTTTCCAAGAAAGATCTGATCCTTTCAGCGAAAACGTGACAGTTCTTCTCGACAGAAGCAAGATTAAGACTGTGGGTAGAGAGGCCATCGGCAAATTTTTGCAAGTCTTACAGGCATACAAATCCACTGCAGATGCAGAGGCGCTCATCGCCTTCTATAGCAGTCAGTTTTCCTCGAATTTTCACGGAGATTTCACGGGACTTTATGGGAAATTTATTGGATTTTTGCTGAAAAGTTGCAGAGTACTCTAAGCCGAGTGAGGAATTCTTGAAATTGAGAGATATCGTGATGTCAAAGAAGAAGCCCAGGTAAGATATCATCGTCCCACTATTTTGTGCCGTTTCAAAAAAATACCACTTTTTTTAGCACGATATTTTGTCCCGTTGTAGAAGCTGACGAATATCCAGGAGAGTATTCGTACAAGCCCACACATACGTGGAACGTGGAGAAGTGAAGCTCCAGGAGTTTGACGCCTCTCCTAGCGGTCTTATCAACTCTTTCTTGGTCAGATTCCCACAATATACTGAGACGTTTAGACAATAAAAACGAACCATTTTGGTCTGATCATATCTGGCCATCTGCGATGTTGTTTACAAAGTCCGGGGTTGTAAAGCGGCGTTTTATTTGCTTGAGAAAGCAGCGTATGATAATAATCATCATAAAATAAATCAACATGAGCTGGGCACTTGTTTGGGGAGGAGCTGGCGCTCTTGGACAAGAAGTTGTCAGTCAACTGAAAAAGGATGGTCGTCAAGTATTCTGTGTGGATCTGCGCGCCAATCCACAGGCCGATGCTTCTTTTGTGATCAAATCAGATGGAACAAAAGAGGATGCTCAAGCAGCATTAGATGCAGCGAAGAAGGCATCAAATGGTTCGTTTTACTGATCGATTTAACTCTAATTTTTTCAGGGTATGATGTCGTCGTTTGTGTTGCTGGAGGATTTGAAATGGGTCCTTTTAACTCCCCAGACATATTCGCACAAGTATTAATTCGAGATCAATTCTTCTGTCAAAAAGACTGAACAAAGCTCTCCACGGAGTTCGGCGTTCATTCAACAAAAATGTTCAAAAGGATTAAATAAAATGTGAATACCCCTGACACGTCCAGCTGGAGAAAATGTACGCCTTCAATGTACGCAGCTCTTTTGCCGCTGGATGGGTCGCCTCCCACACATTAAATGAGGGTGGACTCTTGGTTTTGACGGGAGCTTTTGGAGCCTACAACAAGCCCACACCTTTCCTCTCTGCCTATGGTGCTGCTAAAGCGGCAACTCATCATCTCACCACTTCTCTTGCCGCTTCGACGAGCGATTTCAAGACAGGAGGTGTGCCATATATGAATTTTCATGATCTGATCTCGGTAAAACTACAATGCACAAGTAATTTGTACCTAAGACCTGCAACTCTGTTGCAGAAAACAATCTTACAGCTGTATTGTAGACTCTACGATTTTTAAGATATTTATTTACCAAAAAAATATTAAAACTCATCTTCAAAATTACTAAGTCCGTGCAGTCAGTGTTGTCTGCATGCTCCCCGTCATGTTGGACACCCCCATGAACAGATCCGGATTCCCTCCCGGGACAAGCTACGATGACTGGACCCCTCTGTCTCATGTGGCCCAACTGGTCTCCAACTGGACCGCTGGTAAAGAGAGACCCGCCAACGGAAGCTTTGTCAAGGTGAACACCAAGGCTGGAGTCACAACCACAGAGCTTGAAAAATAAAGTGCTGGATGCTAAAATATTGCCGTTTACAATGGAAAGAAAAGTGTTGACAGTGCCCAGAGCATGCTTGTGACAAGGAAGTCTGAGAAGTCATTGCACATCCAGATCTCCTGTCGGCTTGATCATAATTTCAAAAATTCAAATAATCTTCAACATACAGTTTAGTTTTTAATATCAGCAACTAAAAGCATAATCTCATATCACATCTATTAATACATATTAAATACATATTTAATACGTAATTACAAATTATTTAATGCTATCACTGAATTTATGTTTATATGGATAATCTATTGTTGCTGGCATTAGTTTGGGTAGTTCACCTCTGACATTTTAGGTGCTGTTAGATGAGTTCATCTCTACCTTTCACATTTTGTCTCGGAAATCATTTGGCAGGTGATCTGGGAAATGAGGATGAAATTCCCACCACAACAACATCTCTTGGCTTCAAGAACCGCTGTTATTCTGCGATATCTGCCCGCAGAATGTTTTGTCCTTCTTAGTCTGGGTTCCTGACGTTGTTAGAAAAATATGCCGAAAACACTTTGTTAGGCCAATACCAAGCCAAGTCTGACGCGCCACTTGAAAAATATTAGAAACCCGCCCACTAAACTTCCGAAGTTCTGCGAGATTTCGCGGCGATTCAATCAAGCCGAACCCGACCATTCGCAAACAACAGACAACATCAAACACGGTAATCTCACTCATCTAACGATATAGAAGCTGACAGAGTCAGCACGTACCACCAATTCATTGTAATCATGACGACATCAGCTCCGAGCGATTGTTCTTTCGATCTCTCTGCTAGAACATACAGCCCTGGACAGCTCATTTCGGGCACTTTTACTTTTGAACCCAAACACAAATGCGATTTCAAGGGCTTGTGGGTCTATATAAAAGGCAGGATCGAGATGCCCGGAATGGTGCAAACATCAAAAAAGAGAAAGCTGCAGTTCTTAAGTCAATAGTAAGTGATCAAGTAGACGATTTTGGATTAAAATGGATAGCATCACAACCAAAAAGATCGAGGATCGCCCGACTGACGGCAAGAATACGATTTTAGAGGTGATTGCATTCACTCATTAATGTTACCGACAACATTTTATACAGCCGATTCAATTCATTAAAAAATGAACAATTGCATCTTCTCATCATCGTGCTCCAGCTTCATCTTCCAAATGAGATCTGGTATCCATCACAACTCAACATTTCAGGCAGGAAGATACAAAATTCCGTTCTCAATAGTTTTGCCTTCACAAGGTTTATACCCAACAACATCATATGATCACGGTCGCATAGCAGTCACATATACACTCCATGGCCACGTAGATAGATGGGGAAGGAAGGACGAAGAAGCGGATAAACCCTGGGACAACGCTCCATCGTCAAAAGTCGAGATCAGCATCGGTGAGTAATTTAATTTCCATTTGAATTTATTCCTTGAGTCTCGAATCCAGTGATAAAAATACTGAAATCGACTCACTACAACGTTGTAGTTACACCATATGTCCCAACCCAAGAAGAGTTGGTGAATCTGCCAATGAAGAAGGAGAGGCTGTTTGTGGGCCCTTATGAAAAGTTACCCTTGGTGATTGAGGCACAACTGGAGAGAAATTTTACTTGGCAAAGGGATAGATTCAATGTCATCTTTAACGTGAAAAACGGCTCCACCAGAAAGGTGAGATCCTCCAGATCTTTGGTATAGATCTCAAGTGAAAAGTAGATTTATTTATTTTTTTGACGTGTGGTGACAGGTGCTGTATATGGTTGTGAAATTAAAGCAGTATTTTCGATATACAACGGGCCCAGCCCCCGAAAGCCTCACTGGCACACTCGAAGATGGTAAGTGGGAGTATCGAACCCGTGTCTTGTCCAGTGACGTCATATTTTGAAAAAAAATTGTATCTATATTGTCTTGACATCTGCAGGTCTCAACACCACCATCTGCTCCACTACAATTGACAGAAAAGAATACCACGACAATTTTCCCATAGAGTCCTCCTCTGGTCTCAAAGGGGTGGGTGTTGTAGACGTGTCCCTCCCTCAACTATACCAACCCTCCCTGCTCAACTGCAACGTGATGTCAGTGTCGTACCGTGTGATAGTGAGATGTCATATGACCTCCGGCATGTCATTCGCCGTAAAAATCCCTGTCACCGTGGTGACGCAGCCTCTTAACCCCGTACCTTCCGAGAAATTTTCCGAGAGTATTCCACGGCTTTCACCGAGCAAAAAAGTCGGCGCATTTACGGCCCTATCACATTCTATTTTTGGAAAGCCCGTGAGTATTACTCCGAAGTCTCGATCCAAAATTTTCCCGCCAAAACTGACCCCACTAGAAAACGAAAGGTCTCTTACCCCCCCGTGGCATCTATAAATCCATGTCCAACGAGTTCGACGCCGCCTCAGGTGTCGACAATAATATCATGAGCTTAGAGCGGGCCAAATATTTGGTCATGGTGGGGCAGACCCACCAACTCGTTGTAGTTCCCGAAAATTCCAACTACAAATCAGTTTGCTACGATTTAATCGCGAAAATCGCCCAAGTCGAAAAAACGATGACATCAGCAATGAAGATGGTCAGGGCAGAAAATTCTCGGAAAGATGTCTCGAAAATTCTCAAGGTTCGAAAATTCCGTGAAATTTCACGAAAACATCTGAATATTCCAGGCTTTATTTCAACAACAAGAGAGTCTGATGGAGGGTGTCTTTCTGATGACGTCATTCGTACGTAACCTGTCATATCAGCAAGATATTTTGAGCAGCGCCAAGTGCATACTGTTGTCTATACACCAGTTGGTCATCATATTTAGTCATAGTGGGCTCAAAGGAAGGGATTCTGCCTTCTCTTCGCTGCTTATGGTAGCACACAAACGATTTGAGGTCAGTTGTAGATCGAATTTTTTTGATTTTTTAAAATTTTGTAAATGTATGGAAAATAAATTGAATTTTTCCAAAAATAAAATAAATGTTTTTAAAGATTTTTTCACATTTTCTGGGAAATAGATATGGAATTGAAGTGGTAATTAATGTCGACAACAGGCCTCTATGAAAGACTTGAAAAATGCACTTTATCAATCAGGAAATGAAGGAGGACAAATTGTCGACAGCCTTTCCGCCACCCACGAGAAACTCTCTGCCCTCCGCAGGTTCGAATTTCAAATATCTCTTTTGGCGGGAAAATCCGTTGACACGTCATCAGCTTGTCCACCCAGACGAACGTGATGCCCTCCAAAGAAATCTCCCCGCACATCACGGCTGCCGCTTCCAATTTGACAGACATAATTTATTTGATAATTTCACTTTATTCCGTACCCCACCGGGACCTACTACAACAGATAGAGGCCATCTCTGTCGACATTTTAGACGGTGTACAAAGGCTGGTCATGTACAGTTCGATGTACATGACGTCGACAAATCCTGAGATGGACCCACAGGAGGTGAGGGCGTTGTAGAGGGTCGGGATAACAGCTGACAAGTGTAGATGGCGGGACTGGTGTCAAAAGTGATTCTGAAACTACAACAAGTCGTGGCGGAGCTGTCACAGAACACCATGACAGGTGATTTTCTGGAAATTTTATGATTCTCCACGAAATTACCACGACATTTCTGACATAAAGAAGATATTACGCCTTGTTCCACTGTTCGGGGCGTCCTCACAGCACTCAGAAAATTGACAAACCGAAGAGAGGTGAAATTTCAACGAAACTTCAGGCGTGCTGAATCGTTGTAGATCGACAAAATGGAAGATGAGAATTATTTCGGAATGATGACTTTGGGAATCCAAGGGTTACGAGATGCCCTCGGTCTACATTTATTATCTTCACCACCAACAAGCGACTATCCAGGTAGATTTTGTCGACATTTCATCAACCCACATAATATTCGTGGAAAGTTCATTGAAATTTCACAGAACTTTCATCATCACAGGGTGACGACCCGGGGATCACCACAAAGCACCAAGTTGGTCGCGCCATCCTCGACATGATAGAACCACTCATTCAAATTTCAGAATTTTGGCGGGAAAAATGCAACCACTACATCACATCCAGTTCTGAAGAACACATCTCGAAGGGGGGAAATGAGATTCTACAAGCCATTAGCGCTTTAATCTCTTCTTTCAACTCATGCGAAGCTACAGAGCAGGTGATTTTCCATGAAGTTTCCTGGAATTTTCGATGACGTGTACAGTGGTACAACTCTAGACGGGACATACTACTGCTCATCGAGACATGCGTAATCAGAGTTGGAAAATTAAATACCTTCATGATGTCCCTCGCAATGTGCAGGTAATTCCCCTATTTTCCGAAATCCACACGGAATTTCCACGAAAAACAACTGACCCTGCCACAGCAAGAAGATTGTAGACGAAGATGAAGAATTCCACCCCCTGCGGAGTCTTTTGAAGAGGGTGGGTTGCGACGCGTACCACTTAGAGAGGCTAGTCCGAACGATGGCACGTCAGCATATAAAGAATCTAGAGAAGAAGGAGACTGTCGCCCCCAGAAACTTTCTAACGACGTCTGGTGGGTTTCATTTTGTTTATTGAATATTTTTGGATTGTTTTAAAACAGATTGCATTGTACTGGCGAATTTTGACCTTTTGGGTAAAAACACGGTAGTTACCGTGAAAACTTACGGTATGAAACCGTGAACACAAAGTCGTGATAGACACTCTTCTCACTTGTTTTAGCCTGGAGTTCACCGGATATTCATATAAAGAGGAGCATGAACGAACCAGACGACACCGTCTCCTTCGCTAGCTATTGTACTCCACAAAACAACCTTAGAAAGAAGTTCTTGTCCTTGGGATCACAACTCGGCACACTGAGTAGAACAAATTCGAGCCTGCTACTGCCAACAAAACAAAACGGATAAAGCTGTCCTGAGTTTTTGTGACGAGTTTGGACTGAATTTTTGTCAATAAAAAAGTCAGAGGAAATTGCATTGCGTCTAGACACAAGCTTCCACCATCCATGTCAAATTAGCCATCTTCTTTTGCAGTGTTTACAAAATCCATAATATTACCCCGCGGACACGAATTTGTACAAATGCGTGTTTGTTGGGTAAAACACCCACAAAGATCCTGTGTGCCGACCTCTTTAATTGCTTGGAAGAAAGGTCAGGAGATTCCTACTTGACCTTCAATGGCTCAGTTGTGGTGCCGCTGCTCCTTTCTGTTTGAAAGACCCACGAAAGAGTGCCCTTTATACCCCCTGAACAATTTATATTGAAGAACTTCTGGACAATTTTTTAAAAATTGGGGTCACCAAGACAATTTCTTGACAAAGGTAATTTTCTTGAAAAATTTCCGAAAACTGTTCAATTTTTAAACAATTTCCGGTTTACAATAAAAATCCATTCAGCGAAGACAAGACAGCGAAGGAAAGTGGGAAACTGGGCTCAAACACATACACCCTAACCACAACAATCATGTCTTTTGTGAGCAGCTTCGAACTTTTTGTTTCATCGTAGGTCTGACTTGCTTAGATTTGTGATCATCCACCCACCGCTCTCTCATTTTTTGTCGATGTCAAGATCACCGACACAATTGCAAGAGTCAAAGTGAAACAATCATTCAAAAACGAAACCACGGACTGCATAGAACCTCAGTATAGTTTTGGACTGTCTCCATCTGCTGCAGTGCGCTCATTCGAAGCCGTTGTAGATGGAAAGAAGATGAAATCGGAGCTGAGGGAGAAGGAAAGTGCGAAGGAGGTTTTTGATGATGCGATCGCTGCTGGTCATGGAGCTTATATGCTCGAACAAGGTTCGCGCTGACGTCTAAACACCGTCTGAGAATTTTCAGTGGGTGATGACGTGTTCAAGTGCAGCATCGGAAGTGTACTTCCGAACAAGACAATAGAAGTGGAGCTTGTATATGTAGAGCAGCTGAATGATGTTCCAAAAGAAGGATCTGACGTTATCTTTCGTCTGACACACCGAGCTAATATAGAGGTGACATGTCTGTCGTCTTGACACCACTAATGGAGAGCAGATCGCTCTCCGTGCGGAGATATCGATGACTACGGGCGTAAAGGACGTCAAATTTGATGGTCACAGAATCAACTTGACACGTGAGGGCGGCGTCCACATAATGACAGGTGTCATTGACCCCTTTATGGATTTCTCCATCAACATTACGCCAGATATCCCTTTCAAGTGAACAGCTTGAATTTTTTCAAAGATGAAGATGTCCAAATCAACACTGAGACATCTTACAGGCCTACAGTCCTGTCTGAGATGTCAAAAGATGGGCTCATCACGGCGGCATTCACCTTTCATCCTGATTTATTAGTTGAAGAGGATGATGCCCAGATCAACACGGAGATCATCTTTCTGGTCGATTGCAGTGGCTCCATGCACGGAGCTCCGATGACATGCGTCAAAAAGACACTTCAGATTTTCTTAAAGAGTCTTCCAGAGAGCTGTTGTTTCGATATAATTGATTTTGGAAGCACATTCAACTCTTTATTTGGTACCACAATGAAATATGATGAAGGCACACTCTCGCTTGCAATGAGCAGCGTCCAAATCAAATCGGCAAATTTGGGAGGTCAGGAATGCGTCAAGATGTCAGATTGACACCGCTACAGGTACAGATCTATTGCAACCTCTTCGATACATTCTGAAACAGTCTCCTCGACCTGGATTCACACGTCAAATTTTTCTGCTGACAGACGGAGCGGTATTTTTCAAAGAAATGATCACAATCGTGACGCCATCAGGTCAATCACAGACAAGAATGCATCAATCTCGCGAAATTTGAAAGTAAAGACACACGGATCTTCAGCTTTGGTTTAGGGAGTGGAGTCGACAAGGTCTTGGTGCAGGACATCGCCAGATCCTCTTCTGGATTCTGCGAGCTTTTGAATAATGACAATGTGGAGAGAGCTGTTCTCCGCAATCTTTCCAAGGCCTTAAAACCGGCATTAAGCAATGTATTTTTTTAATCCTGTGATGCTCAATTTGACACCGAACAGCTGGAATTAAAATGGGAGGGTTTAGACGGCCATACAAAACAGGTGAAGCACCTCAATTTTAAAAGTACTCACCGTGCAGGTCACCCCTCACCGCTTGTCCCCAATCTATTCCGGGAACCGTTTGACTGTATATATACAACTCCATAAAGATCAGAGCAAAAGGGAAGGCCAGGTGTGGGCGATATTGTGTGGCAATGTAGCCAACAGGACGGTCGAACAGAAAATTAGGTTGTCGATGTCAAGTGTAGAGGTCAAGGACCCACTCATCACCGGGTAATCTTTCATCACCATCACAGGTTCTCATGGCAACCTTCAGATTATTCGGCAAGAACATTATCTCAGAGATCATCAACTGTACGAGCCAATTCCACGATTCGATGGGAAATCTTTCCGTATCTCAAGAGGAGTTAGATCATTTCATGGTGGATACATCCCTCAAATCCCAGATTTTATCTCCAAAGACAGCATTTGTCGCGGTGGAGGAACGTGATGGAGAACAGCACGTCATCACCAGGCCGGTGAAGGTGACATCTGACATGTTGACATGCTCGTTGACATTAACAGATCCAAACTGAAATACCCAACTCCGAGGACCGATCTTTTGAAGACAAGAAGACTTACCCCACGAAAAATGCACTTCTCCATGTGAATTCTTTTGGTTTGACGTCCAACTGACTTTTTAACAGCATATCGGGTCGAGGAAGGAGAGAAGACACTTCGACTCTGCAGACTGGGCGATGTCAGCACCTCAAGCGGGAGTGAACACCCCCTTCGTAACCCCTGATGACGACATCATCACCCGGATATTGCTTCACGGAAAATCAAACGGCAGCTTCACCTCGGAATGTCTTTGTGAGCTTGAGGCAATCCACAAGAATGTCACAGAAACCTTCACCAAATTTGTGCCTCAAGACTGCGACACCAGCGACAGACAGGCCATCTTCATAACTATGATCGTGGTGCTATTTTTAGAACAGAAGAGAAAGGGGGAGGAACAGAGGTGGGGTCTGGTGGTGAAAAAATCAAGAGCATGGCTGAGAAAAGAGAAAGCCAAGCTCATGAGTATATCTGAAGGATATGAGGTGGCAGCCGGCCTCATTATTGCTGCATTCATATGAGATTAAACTTATTGAGAGTTGAGCACAAATGCAACTTGTTTCCAATTTAATTTTGAGTTTCTTCTTCTCTTGTGATGCCTAAATCATTTAGAAAAGACCACTCCTCTCCCTGATGTCCTTTCGGAGATTACGATCTGACTCGTTGCGATGCTACAGTAATTTTCCATGCGATCAAATCAGTCGAGTGCAGCAGATCTGTCGCGCTCTTGGATGATTACAACGAAGCCAAATTTGAAAAATTCAAAAGGCGGGAAAAAACGGTTTTCAAAAGTTTCCGAAAAGATCGACCAACCGACATCGAGATCAGCAGGAGACGAGACGAGCCCATTCCATGTGGTAAGGACAAGCAAGTCCATCCTTGGTTCTTCTTTCAGATTATCTTGTTGATGAAAGAAACAGATTTCAAATCGATATTCAAGCCTTCCATTTTTTTATTGGAAGAGAGGCATCTGAACCCCCCTTGTATCTTGAGACTATAAGTCACCAAACTTGAGGTAGTTTGCTGTTTAAATCCTTTTTGTTCATATGCATATGATCCGATCACATTTTGCACCAGACTTTCGGCACCGTCCACCTCTATAGACCAATTCAACATTACATAGGCGTCCTATGCCTATATTCTGCCAAATCAAGATGAAGTTCATAAACTTCAGGAGGAATCATCCCCAGCCAGAGCCTCGCCCAACTACAAGTCCACCCCCTGCTACACTGAATCACTCTCAAGTAACGACACAACCAGCAACCCTATATGATAGCCCAAATGTAATGCATATCGAAATGGAATGATCATCTCACCTCTGACGACTTCCAGATCGATTTCAAACGCGTTTCGAAGGCACACGATCACTTATAGACAAGGCCTGACGACAAGTTTGTCCAAATTTTTTTCAAAAATTTGTACTGGCCGTCTACAATCACCCCGGGGATCTAGCTCAGATGGTAGAGCACTCGCTTAGCACCATCTAGCAGTGCATACATCGACCAGCTTCCAGTCAAACACACATCCAAGCTAAGAGAGATCCTCATCCAGAGAACACTTGAAGGGACTGCACAGTGCCTCACCACATGGAGAAATCTGATCAGAAATGTTAAACTTTGAAATATCGCAAATGGATACATCCAGAGCGAAAATAAATAGAAATTCTAGCATGCGAGGGGTACAGGGATCGATACCCTGGTTCTCCAACACCTTTTGCTATTTTTCAGAATGCTTTTTTCACGCTCAAATCAACGTGGAAATCAACGGCGACACAAGAAAGGTAATTTCCACAAATTTTCAATTTTTTTGAGCCATCATTTGCCACAAATGACCATCATCACTGATGCAAACCGAAATTTGCAATAAACCAATTTTATTTGATTTTTTGTGTTTCGAGATCACCAGATGGCCATTTTCGCATATCTGTCCATGTTGCGCAGCTCACCAGATTATATGATCTTTGACCCTTCCATAATTTCAGAAGGAAAGGCGAGTTTATTGGGTGGCTTTGTTATTGTTAATCCATCTACAACGGACCATAATATTCGTGTACAGTCTCAGCAATGAGATAATAAAGATCTTCTGTAAATATTGAGGGTTTTCTCTTGGGCTTGCCACGTGATGTTACACTGAAGGGCTCTTGTCTGCATGAAGGGAAACATACTGCGATACGGCCTCCATCAATCAAAACAAGCTCAGTACTGTATATTCCGTATTTCAACAGTAGGTGATCAGGAAGTCATTGCGAGTTCTCACACAGTGCCATTTAGAGTTATCTGATCCTCTGTACTTGACAGCGAGTTCGGAAAGCCAGTAGCAATCATGTGGCCTCCCGATGTAGAGCTCAAATTGAACTGTAATGTGTGAGACATCCCTGATGGCGTTTCAAACATCATGACCGAGGTCTCACCGATTGCTTGAACTGAACCGCACTGGCTGTACACAACCTTTCCGTTACTAGGGACAGATTTTCTCGAGTGCGAAGGCATATCAAATGCAGTTGCGAGGGAAGCGTTACAGATGGAGATCTCGTAGGGACAGTTATTCACCAGCGTCAAAGTAGATGCTGAGATGGCAGCAAAGAGGAAAGAGAGGAAGAGGGTGCGCATATCTGATGGTTGTTGAATGGTGCAAAAGTTGTTTTCAAATTCCGAACATCCCCATGAAAGGCAGCCCCACGGGCATCGCAGCCGCCGGGCCGATAAAGTGTTTTTCCTAAAAATGTAGGTAATTAGTGTATTCATCACCGAGAATTGGGAATCTGGCGAATTGGCGGAAGCTGTGTTATGTTCACAAGCAAAAGCCTTACCAAGACTTGACGCTTTTCAAAGTTATCGACTTTTTGGATCACGTCCAAAAGGTCAATTTTCTCGGTATTATGGAGATAAGAAGATCAGATGGGCATTGCCGTGTGGAATGTGGGAACAGTTCATGATTGCATTTGAAGTCTGGAGAGCCCAGCCATAAAGACATAAAGACGTATAAACAAGACTTTATCAAGCGTGTGTGTGAGGTTCCGAGAAATGTCCTTCAGCTCTGTACCTCCCCAGCAACTCTTCTATCGTTGTAAAGCACTGTACAATGTCATCATGATATCACAAACTGATTGTGGAGGGAAAAAGGGTGTCGCACTCACCGGACCACTATTCCCAACCTTGAAACCACCTCCATCAACCTTTGTGATCAGCCCTTTGTCGACACTCCCGTCACCTTCACACGTCATTTTGACTCAGAGAATGTCATGATGACGTCACCTTTCACAAAGTCGGCGGCGAGGCAACCCTTTCGAGTACTGAAACGAATGAGGAAAGTCCCTATCGGCTTTCCTTGTAGTTGTTGCACTGATTCTTCAGATGTCATATCCCCCCAAAACCAAGGCCTACATTCTTCAATATCTACACTATTGTAGACGCACAAAAGTGATAGAAAGACTTACTCGCTCGCAAATTTGTGTGAATAAGGGCGTCTCAGTACTTTTGCGGCAGAATACGCCGCGATCATCGCGTCGATCGTCGGGAAGTGAATCTCCGTCTGATTCGAGCCCGGCGCGGTGAACCCCCCTTTTGATCTCCCAGACAACCGGACTGATATCGGGTATCCGTCCGGTTGTCTTCCGTCGTCGTCATCGTCTCTTCTGTCCCTTTTCTTTATGAAATCTAGGACGAAGATTCCGGGGCGGGAGCCGCTAAAGCGGATCAAGAAGGTGCCCCACGGCTCCGATTCTAAAAGTTTCATACTGTCGTCACCTGATGCTATTTTTAGGAGTTTGGCGGGTATGAGAGGAGTTGTAGATGCGAAGAATTACCGGAAAGGTAACCGTGGAACCAAGAGGCGTTTGTGATTCTGACAACATTGTCGACGAGCTGCGACATCGGTCCAAAACCCTTCATAAATTCCAGGAACTTATATTGCGTCACCACATTCGTATTTGAATTATCTGTGAAATTTCAATGAGAATTCTTGGTCTCGAATTTGGCGGGAAAACTGATAGAAAATCGATTATACAGAGTTGTAGATGGTCGAAATATACCTATGATAAGTTGAATCTTGCTCTTCTCTTCGTCTGTTAATCCTGGCTTTAAATTTGTAATAAATTCCTGCCATGACACCGCATACGTCTGAGAAATGTCATCGAAATTTCCCATGAAATATAACGAGATATCTGATCTACAACTCACCCCCGTTCCGTACAGATTGTCCCAGAGATCTCTATATGGATCTCCATCTGGTCTATCCTTTGGGACGACACTGTTGCTCCTGGTGATGCTCCCTCTGTCCCAGTGATGTGTCTCCCTCGTCATATTTCCGAGAACTCCGGCGCGAAACACGAGGCACGTGGTGTGATCCATTTTTCCGGGAAAACTACAGGAAATATCAGTGAAATTCCGATGGAATTCTAAGAGAAATTTTATGAGATTTCGGTGAAATTTCGCTCACGCTTTCCAGTCATAGTTCATGTCAACTTTTTCTGGGCGGGAAGAGAGTTCTCTGATATTTGTTGTGAGGTCTTTACAATGTGACAACAACTTTTGTGAACAAGTAGTTACTTCCAAAGGTCCTCCTGTGCATCTCAGAAATGTCGACACTTATATGTCGACAGTATTGAAGTGTCATCAGCCAGATTGCGGCTCTGCCGCAACATCATTCCGCAATGCGCTTCTGAAATGATGATGTCTTTACGTCAGAAATGATGATGTTATGTGTGATTACCTTGGCTTATTCCTGTTATGGACAACAACTTGTCCTCCATGTATTTAGATATGGCACCGTCTCCTTCAACATTCTTCCAATCATCACATTTCACCTGAACAATTTCAACGAAATTTCATCAGACTTGTTTAATTTAAAAAAAGACATCATCCTAAGATGTCTTTTCTCTGGGAAAATCCGTTGAAAACTCACCGAGAGATTCAGGTCGGAAGGATTGAGACCTGCAGCCTTTGGTGTGAGATTGTCGTGTATTCCGTCGGTTAATAAAAAGATTAGATCTCCTTCGTCACACAACACGGAGTACAGATTCAGATTTCGCAGATCCGGTTGGTTTTCATTACAATGCGGACCTGAAATTTCCTTTAGTTTTCCAGAAAGTTTCTCTGAAAATAATCTGGAGAATTTCTGGTTTTCTCAAGAAATTTTCAATAAAAGATGATTTTCCGATTTTCCCGGTGATGCTCCATCGGAAAAAAATCCGGTTTAAAATTCACGTGGACGTTCAGGTTAACTTACCGAGACGTCCTCCCGGGTCCCTGAGGTCCTGGGAACCACGATTTCCCTTGGTAATCTCCGTACAAGACCGGGTCTTGGAACAGACTAGAAAAGCCTTGCAGTCTCCTACCGCACCGCATACAAACACAAAGGGCGCACTGCCCCTGGCTGATTCTTGTCAGTCTACAATCGTGTAGAATGGGGAATGATTTGGGATTGCTGTCGGCTGTGCCGCAGGTGTATTTACATATTTAATTGTGGCTCGTTGTAGATACAGCCCAAAAAGTAAATGAGATTCGTTGTAGATGTATAACAAAAAATATCTTGTATTTATACTTTAAAATTTTCTAAAAATAGATCTTTACCGTCTTCTGCGAGCTGGTCGACTTCAAGTAAAATTCCCCCAATCAATGTAGTCGTTCCAATCATCTTGATGACGTCATGACACGTCTACAACGTCCCAATTATTCGCGCTCACCTCCATTTCTGGGTCTTTTCCGTGCATGATGGACTCGTGTGCTGATTGCATCGCCTGCAAGATGTAGGCTCCCGCATCATTAACTGATCGGATCTGGTGTTGATGTCTACAATCCGTCAAATGGACATTATTACGATAAAAATGGCGGGAAGTTTTCAATTTCAAAATTCATCGACAAGATGACCACATCCCAAATATTGGCGGGAAAATGAATGTCCATCTACAACGGTGTATACCTGGAGAGATAGTTTACAAACATCCGAGATGCTCTATGAGCAGCCTGCCTGGGTGGGTTGAGACCCCCACACCCGTCCGCGACGGCCGCCACAATCCTGTTTTCGTATGTATACAGACTGAATTTATCCGCGATGGGAAGACCCGTGTTCACCTCCACCATCTATTTATAGATCAGTCTCGTTGTAGTTGGAATACATCCATAATGGATGTCATTGCTTTGTATGTTTCCAAGTGATGAGGAATACAACATAAACGCCACGTTAACAACACGGTAGTTACCGCGTCCAAAAACATCGTTGTAGACGTACTTGTTCCGGGTTCCCTGGGTGTACTTTTGTAATTATGGGATATGTCGAGATCGTCTGTCCACATGCCGTGTGGTCCATGACGTGTTCTGATTCGTCAT
This sequence comes from Protostelium mycophagum, assembly GCA_002081555.1. Taxonomy (NCBI): domain Eukaryota; phylum Evosea; class Variosea; order Protosteliida; family Protosteliaceae; genus Protostelium; species Protostelium mycophagum. The sequence continues at coordinate 7,216 of MZNV01000919.1, read as the reverse complement.
CACCCGCCCCAGCGACCAGTTTGTGTTGAACTACAACGGTCAGGCGAATCTCACGGAAATTTCGGAAAAATCTCACCATCGCCCATCACGGATCTGACCACAGAGTCTCTCGCCCTGAATGAATTTATTTTCCCGCCATTTTTGGGTATCTACAACGCAGAAAAATAACAAGTGTTTCTTTTTAACTTTGGATTAGTTGTGGCGAAGCGACAGTGAAGTTTATACTTTTCTGCAGCTCTACACAAAAGAGCTATTTTAAGACAAATAAGAGGTGTCTAAACACTCACAGAAAAAAACATCCTCTGCAGTTCTTAGCACTCACCCTAAGTTATTCATCAACAGTTGCCTCTCTTCCCCTTTGATGATGCTGTGATCTTCCAAGTGCTTCCTTCGGATCTCATTACTTCTTACAGATGACCAATCAAAGATATTCCGACTCTTTCTGCCCAACACCGAATTGGCACGTCTAAACGGACCGCTTGGTTCTTCTTGGTTGATCTCCTCCATGATCTCTTTGAAGATGAGCGCCTCTCTATTTTTGAGACGTTCCAAGGCGGTCTGGCGCAGTAATTTGTCGATTTCCTGCGGTCTTTGAGTGTGTATGATCAGATGGTTTATTTGTGTCGGCTGCCACAATACATCTATGCGAAGGATAGTAGAATGATTATCCGGGGAAATACTGCTACTAGAGGCGGTTCCAGTGCCGTATAGTATGGAAATGAAAGATCGGATGTTCTGTAGATGCTAATACTTACAGCTAATTTGAGTGATACGGCATTCGAATAATAGTCCATCTTCTTTATATTCCTGTGGCCGCTTGTCATCATCTGTATGAAACACCTATATGGATGTGATTTCTCACCTTCCCTGCCACATTAACTGTCCGAAACCTCTCCTCTCTGTAAAACTCATCAACTTCTCTTTATATTTGATGATCTGGCGGTAGAAGGGCTCAACTACCGCGACGTCAATCATATCATCGACGTCTCCGTAGTCATTGGTGCACCGTGTCAGACTCCGCGTTACAACCTCATTGTTTTTCCTCAACTGGAGACATTTAGAGGCCGGAATGACTTCATAGACATCTCAAAAAAAACAAGCTGTTTAGATTTCCAAATTACCTCTAATGTTGCGTCCTTATTGGAGTGTTCTGCTGCATGTTCGTTTAAAATGTTGGCGATCTCTTGATTTCTGAGAAGACACAGATGTAATATGTTGCTGCTGTTGCTTCCAACAGGGGTCTGCAGTCTCCCATCTAAAGAACGGGAAAGACCGACCTCAACAGAGGTCATCTTCTAAGGTGAGGAACGTCCACTCCACAATATTCCGACAATCCAGTAAAATGAAGCCGTTGAGGCTCGATAAGTGATTCGAATATGTTAAAATGAAGTGAGATCGTTCCGTGGCGCAGCAGTTGATATTATTCTTCAAGAATAACTGTCCTCTATTGACACCGACGGCCCTGACTCTCCCGCAGATGATCGCGATCTCTTTGCGTCTCTGTCGACAATGTCGACACTGACACCTTGTCGAAAACTTTTCAGGAGCTCCGTTCCGCGCTTCTCCAACAGGCCCAGGGAACCAAAGTGTACACTGAAACCAAAAATAACCAAAAGAACCGCGGCAAAGCACACAGATTCGCCTCAGTGTCTGTATTGAAGATATAGGTGTGAGATCTCTTGCATGAGGAGGGAGCCAACAACAGAGCCGATGTCGCCGATGAAGAGCCAGAAAGACAAAGCGATGAGGTGGTTCTGCTTTGGGACGGTCAGATCAATCCTCCTGCTAGCTTGAGAGTACCTAGGACTGTCAGGAACTTTTTATTCATGAAGCACTCACATGGATCCGTTGGCAAAGGCGGCACAAAGCCCAGCAAAGAGCACGACCTCCGGCACGGCTGAGATTAAGAGGCCGGCACCGATGATGCTGAGGATCAAAAAGAGCATGGGGAATACGTATCTACTGTTATAGAAGATCTACAACTGTGTTACAACGAGAGGAGTAAATGTAGAAAGAAGATTTCCCAGGGTCTGCAAGACCTCCTCTACAACCAGCCAAGAAAAGTTTGTAAAATTCACCTTTCTGCTGGATGTGTCTCCCACAAAGAAGAGGACACTGTATATGACCATGTAATAGCGGAAAGCGAGGACCTTGCCGAAAAAATGGATGTTTGGTTGTGAACCAAAGACATTTTGGATGACAGCTGGACGTGTCAGATTCTGTGTTTGTGCGTAAGAGGATTCCTCTGCTTGGAAGCTTAACAAAAAATTCTATTTTTGCGGCAAAATTGACAAAGCACACCACCATGGAGATTGCGGAGTTTTGGTCAGTTTCCTCATACCACGTTAAGATTCACGGTAAACAACGTGTTTGTTACCGCGAAGTTGAGATCTTCCAAAATCAATGTGCATATTTCCGGAACTAATTCTCGCAACGACAAAAAAATTGCACCAAGGAGACCGTCACAATTTTCTGAGCCTTAAAAATAGAAAAGTAGCCGTTACCTCCAGGTGACAACAGAGACAAGAAGAACATATCCAACATCAGGGCGACAGAGGGCCAAACTAGACTGGTTATTTCCCGCCAAAATTCGAATTCAAACTCACAGATCTGAGGTGCCCACTTTTTCAGCTGGAATTTTGAGACGAATTCGCCCAGAGAAGCAGAGTTGAAGAGGTCCTTAATGAAGGAGACAAGGTTCACAGCGTGCGCCTCTCCCGCTCTTCTGAATATCCTAACCATGAATGCTGCTATACCAAAGGCCAAACCAATCAATGTAGCTGTCGTCACGTTATTTTCCCGCCAATACGTTCTTAAAAAATTTCCCGCCAAATTCACTTTTTCAAATTTCAAATCTCACCCAGATACACGTAACCGGTGGGAACGCCCACACTGATGACAGCGTAACCTCCGATGGTGATGAGATTCACACCGACAGGGATTCCGAGAATAGCCCAGAACTTGTTCTCTTTACCAATAGGTGTGATGGAGGCCAGTAAGTTCGACTCGAAGGTTCCTGAATATATGTCGACGTCGACAGATACAGAAGAGTTGTAGATCGAGTGTACATACCTATACCAAGACCTCCCAGTCCGTAAGCCACAAATACCATCCACATTTTGCTGTTTTCACGGAAGATGAGGAACATGGATGCGATCAACGCGATGGAGAAAAACATGGACATCATGGAGATGAGCTGTTGATCAGATTATTTTTCATCAGAATTAAAACTGTGGAATTGTCTTGTGTATACTCGCTTCACATCGACCCATCTTCTTTTCGAGTCGATGGATGGCGGCAGAGCCGCAACATCGCCCATGTAGAACCAAAACCTTCTTATTATGAGAATGACATAGAGAACTCACCACTCTGATGCGGGGGGTAAATGGTGCAAAGAGTAAGTTGTGCCCGAGTCTAAAAATCAAATTTCCAAGATAAACCAGAGCGGCAGCAACGTTAAACAGTTTTGCCTCATCAGAGGCGAGATCGGTGATCTTTAACAAAGTCATGACATCATGGCGGAGGGCAAAGAGGCAAGCATAGCCACTATAGATGATGAGAAAAGTGATGTATAGCTGTCATGCTGGACAGATCTCGGGATGATGTTTTTGGTTGTATAAATGTTTTGTTTGGCTCAAGAAGTGTTGACAACAGTGTTTCAAGTTTATATTAAGTATATACCTGAAGACTGGCAGAGTCACGAAGAAGCATTCCCAATAGATTTGATGATCGAGCTAATCTAGTTAACCCCGGCGTTGAGCTATTCTACTAGGATTACTCACTTTGTCATCAATGAGATCGGTATCAACCGTTGGCTGGTCGATGGATACCTTGAAATGTTACATGATGATTATGATGCCAGGATACCTGTATACATGGATCCTCAAGGAAATCCTTGTCTAATAGACGCGTTCTCTCGCAACTATCATCATTTATAGACTTGAAGCTTTATGACAAATCAGAGCACCGTTGGTCTGTGCGGCATACCTCTTCCTGTCTGCGTCTGAGTATGTCATGTGTGCAGCTGTAGTTGAGAATGTGCCAACTCCCGATGGGTGCGATTCTGCACAAATTCTGGTGTGCCAGAGCGATTCCCTGCCAAACAGGACCGACTTTTCCAAGTTACGCATTTCTTTGTCAATTTGAGCGGAGGGATCATTTCTGTCATTGCGCAACATGAAGGCACTCCTGCTGTCGCTCACTCTTCTTACCATATCTCATGCCCTCATTCAATGGCCTACTGAATATCACTTCTCTTATCGCTTGACCTTTAAAGCGGTACAAAATAACACCTTTTCTGGACAAGCTCTGGTATGTACTCTTAGTTAAAGAAAACGTTCACTGATGGATCAGGGTTGGGCCACACAGAATTATAATGTTTCTCGTGTATTCTACACCATAACAACCAACAGCGGTCCAGCCAACTCTTCTGTGTGGGAGTTTTTTGGTAATTCAACCACCTATGCGACTGGTGTAAGAGGATGAAATCCTTCAATTCACATTCCGACTCTTTAGGCAGGTGATACGACCTGCAAAAAGGCTGGCTCTCCAATGGCCACGACCTTCAAGAAATTTGCGGAATCTGGTGCTAATGTTACCACAAATGGAGAGAGATGCAGAGGGAACGGCTCTCTTGGCAGATTATTTTACCATGATTTCGGAGACCAGGTGAGATCGAACCAGATCATTTGAATGTTAACCATAATCAGAAAGGGGTCAAAATGTGCTATGCTCAAACCTCCAATCGCCCTCTGTACATCGAAACGGCTTCTGCCGGCACTGGAGAGGATGCCTTCTCTTACCGCATAGACTATCTCCAATTTGGACCCACTTCCCTCGGCGATGAAACTCTATATCAGCTGCCTCACGCCTGCTGGTCCTTGTAGATTAAATCACGATAATCTCTTTTATTTTTTAATTGCGTTGTAGATGGATGATAGTTGAGTCTCTACAACCAGACGTTTTTGAGATTTTATTTCCGCTTCCCGCCTTTTTTCTTGCCTCCTCCCCTTTTGCCTCCTTTTCCTTTTTTTTTTATACCTTTTGACATTTCTATTTTTGGCTCTGCTTTTGGTTTCTGTCTGTCTACAAACATAACACCCTTCCTCTTGTCCCAATTTTTCGTGTAGTCGGTGGCCGTCACTACATCGTTGTAAACGAAAAATAAATCTTTGTGCAAAATCTCTATTTTTTCTGATGAGGATATTTTCAAAAAGGACAATTTTTGTGATTTTCACGGTAATATACGAGATTCACATTAAGCAAGACTCACTCTGAACACCGGCTCTGTTTCCTCTGAGTTGGTTGACCTTCTCTCTGTCCCTCTTTCCTAACAAATCTCCACTCTTGTACAGATTTTTGGGGTCAAATTGAACCAACTACAACGAGTTAATATTGAAAGCTCTAAAAAATAGAATAAAATATTTGGAAAGGTTCTGACCTCAAAACCGCCTTCTTCTTGTTTGGTGGGTGGTCCGTTAAGAATCGCCTCTCTCTCTTTCTCTTTGGCCATCTTTTCACCTTTTCTCGTTCTCTCACGAAGCATCACCTTAGAATTTTGTCTGATTTTTGGTGCCTGCAATTGGTCAGATCAGATGAACGATGTATTTTTGATGAGATCTTTTGAGAGAGAGGAACTATGATTTGAGGCAAGTGATCCATGAAAAATCATCGCTCACTTCGGCACCTTTTGAAACCATCAGATCTTTGAGATTTCTCTTTTTATCGATGTTTTTGTTGATCAGACCCCTGTTCTTTCCCTTGGCTGTTGTGACCTCCGCTTTTCATTTGTTAATTAAATTGTAAAGAATGACATCACCAAGAACTCACAATAAAGAGTCGGAAGCTTCTTATACACCCAATCTCTCACATCTTCAAGATGAGAGTTCTTTCTGCCCAGTTTGACCTCACGGACCTTCTCAGTCGTGTGTGGCATGTCTCAGTGATGCGATTGCTTCAAATGTTTGGTTGAATTTTTTCTCAGAGATTTTCGCGAAAGTGAAATTCGCAGATTCAAGCCGACACCAAAATTTTACCAGCATATTTGGCCACAAAGAGCTCTCTGATTTCATACCAATAATGCCTGTTTGGACCTACAGGTAACAATTGGACGTGGAAGAAGTTAGTTGCAAAATTAGCTGTACATGCTGCAATGTGTGATTAAAGATAGACAGGAACAGTTTTGTCTTAGTAAAATTTGAGAAAGTTTCAGTTTTTTCTATAAAAACAGAAATGAGACATAAAGAAATTGAACAAATCAGACAATTTTACAAAAAACAGAACTTGCTTTAGAACATTTTTTGACACCTCAAACACATCTTTTGTGAGGATTGACTCACAGAGGAAGAAGCTATGGACACATGGAAGGACCTGATAAATATTGTCTAGTTTTGCCTGTCTGTCAAACTTGAGTTGTTCAAGACAGAAGTGTTTGTCTCAAGCTCAGAGACGGCAGGAATGGAACACGGGAACAGTGAAGAAATAAAGAAGTTGAAACACTACTGTGGTCTCAACTCCGTCTCTTCAGACAGACTGAGGTTTTTATTAAGAGTTGTTGTGTTGTAGAAAGGATTAGAATGGCAGGTGCATCTCAACTCCGTCTCTTCAGACAGACTGAGGTTTTTATTAAGAGTCATTGCGTTGTAGACAGGATTGGAATGGCAGGTGCAATTAGTCAATTGTCTACAATGCTGGATTTGTCAAAGCTCAACGCTTTGGTGCTACTTGTGTTTTAATATTGTTTTCAAGACATCATTCCCCTTCTTTCTTGAGGTGTTCCTAGTGGTACTTATTGTTGTTTGGTCATATGGAGGTTGTCTGAATGTCCAGTAATAATTGATAACAGCCCAGTCATCAAAGTTGCTCTCTGGTTCCCAGGTAGGTGCGTTGTAATGTTAGTTTTTACATCCTTTAGGGTGATGACCTGGGTGGTTGTTCTACTTGGGTAAAATTCGGAATCTGAAGATATTGGAAGATGACACAATAAAAAACCAGTTACTCATTGTAGTCTGTTAATTAATATCCTGGCTCAAAAGATCACCTCCTAGCCTTTTCTATGAGCGGTTGATACCTCAAAAGCTGCAGTGAGGGATAGAAGGGCATAGTTAGCTCAATGGTAAACACACTAGCTTGCTTGGTTACAGTTGCAGGCTTGAACCTTGTTGCTGACGCAAGTTCTTTGCGCAAACACCAGAACTTTGCTGAAATTTCCTGATGA
>MZNV01000918.1:0-42580 GCA_002081555.1 Protostelium mycophagum | reverse complement strand
TACAACTTGCCAAATGGAAAGAAAAATGGATTGACACTGCATGTGATATCCTTTGTAATACGTATAAGAATTTTTATCAAAAGAATGACGGTCAGAGCGACACTCTTGAAGAGTCAGACAGTGAGCGTTCAAACAGTGACAACTCAGAGCCTGACATGGTATGTATCATTACAATTATTTATTTGTCTAAGATGATCACTCATACTCAATGATTGATCTTGAATTACGCTGCTATCTCTCTAATCATTTCTGCCAGATTCTCTGTGTATGTTTCATGGTGATTGGCCTCAGCTCTAATGTGACAGATAAGATCACAGCCCAATTGTCTCTGATCCTTTAGCTTTCCTTCTGAAACCCACACCTAATTCTGTTAACATTACATGACAACATTACAATACCTACGTCTTACACTTAAATAGAAGCCTTTTTTTCCTTTTTAGTTGGGACAAATTCAAGTCAAAACAAAGACAGCAAAAAATTTTCAAGTCAAGTCAGAACTTTATTATATCCATTACTAAAAGCATCAAGTTTGCTGGGAATCTATCACAATGGATTTATCACAGAAACTACCAACATGTGAAGATTTTGATGGTATCTTTGTGGTTGTAGACCATTTCACAAAAATGGCACATTTTATACCCTGTGAAACCAGCATAACAGCAGAGAGAACTGCTTGGTTGTACATTGATCAAGTCTTCTGACATCAGGGACTTCCACAAACAATTATCACTGACCATGGTACACAATTTGAGTCAGAGTTCTAGAAAAGCTTGTGTAGTCAGTTGACATCACACATAAGATGTCAACGGCATATCACCCGAAACCAAGAAGCATGAACGTTTTGCAGATAAAATTGCAAAAATGCCCATGTATAAGCCAGGGGACAAAGTAATGTTGTCTACAAAAAACATCAAAACTCAAAGACCAAAAGATAAATGGTCTGACTAGTTTATTGGCCCGTATTGCATCGTTAAAGAGGTGAAACCAAACAGTGATATTATTTTTTGGACTGCCAAAAGGCCATCACTCTCTCTTTTTTTATTAGACCATGCATAAAGAGTTTATTTGGTATCCTCTTGAAAATTACAATATGGTCAGAAATTGAATTGGACTCAATCTTTTGCATCACACTGACTCTGTTGATCTAACATGACTGCAAGTGCCAAACAAACTTAATTCATTGGCTGAGAGCTAATTGAAGTTGGCATCTTTGGTGTTGTTGTGATGATTTCTTGAGCATATTGGCAATTACCCTCTACTCAATATCAAGACCTTGTTTAGGTTTGAAGAGCAGCTTGTTGAAAAACCTCACTGACAGCTGTGTAAGAGATAGAGCTGAGTGGTAGATCCTTGAGAGCCATGTGAATCTGTTGCCTCTTGGAAAGATCCTTGCAAAAAGTGGAAGATATAAATTCCTTGTGTTGAATATCTAATGATATGATGGATATGGCAGCTCCCTCCCAATCTAATTCTCGAGGATCCTATAAAGCGTTTTAAGTGTGAATATCACAACATTCGTTCCTCACATAAGTCTGGTGAGTGAGTGCAGGGAAGGGTGCATAATAATCAGTAACAGTTTTGGCTAAAAACAGATCCCCCTCATCAATTTCAATAGATGCTCCAAAATCTATGAGATGTAACCCTTGAGTGGTCATAATCATATGTTGAGGCTGTAGATAAGTCAGCACCAATCACATTTTTGCAAACACATCTACCTTGATATCCTGTACAGATACACCATGGTCATGTATATTTTTCAAAATGGCCTGTAATGCTCTCCAGATACTACTCAACTCATCGTCACTGAGTGTTATCTTCAGATGTATATCGTACAAGCTAATGCCCGGAAGACTAGTGATCAATACGGAGACATTGCTTTTGCCCATGGAGTAATCTCCATATCCAATCAGCCTTGGAATTCCAGCAAGTCCCCGTAATGATTTCAGGATATTACCTAGGTACATCAGTTGAATATTCAATCATGTAAATACACTCACATTCATTTAATAATTGTTCATTATCAGAGCGATGAACAGCCTTGATGACCGAATGTATACCGTAATCATTCACTGCCTGATAAACTTTCGCGTAATAACTCTCTGATAATAAACCCACAACATTCCATTTATATTCTATCCCCTCTGTATCTACAAACTATTCTAATTGAGAATTCCATGAAAGTGATGAAGTACCTCCATATAACCGATGTCCTCATATTCAATATCTGGGGACATGAAAAGCCTCTTTGGGATTGCTGAGGCCTGAATATGTACACCCACTTGTTGAACAACACCAATCATTCTTTGTATGCATTGTGGGATTGTAGCCGGAAGCTCGGTCAGGTCACAGGTGGTGGCCAGTTTGTGTAGAAATTTAGAATCTTGGGGATGTGATCGGGTGAATATCACTCCCTTCTGGTCTACATACAAGTCAACACAATCAAGAGACCACACTCACCATCGTCAAAAGTGATGTGGCCTACATATATATGCTCTTGAGACATACAAATAAATCTGTATATATCTATTTTTTTGCTCTGCAGTGCTCTCATTGCACGGTCCACAATCTGTTAGGATATCAGTGTGTATTTGTATAACCATCCTCTCACCTGAGCATATGCACTTACATAGTTTGAATTATGATTGGTACTTCTGGTTGCGAATTTCGTATCTTTTGCTTCCATATCAATTAATACTTCCTGTGGCTCTTTAGCTTTATTGCCTGCACAAAATATTCCATCCGGTATTCTGTCTTGATGTTGATTACCCCCTCTGTTCATTTATTTAATATGTAAACTAGAGTTTATTTACTCACAGATATACATTGTGAGGTAGAGTTATCAATTTTGCTGATATTGACTTGATTATCTGTACCATGATATGTTCCATTCTTGCATGAACCATCTGTGCACCTTTGTATTGAGATAGATTGAGGGCATGTAGACCCTATTGATGATTATCTTGGAATGTTAAATATAAACTCACATCCTTGATACAACTATATATCTCCTCTTCATTGATATTGGTAGGCCTAAAAATATCATCTTGTACTAACTCAGTACTTTTATCCTTCAAATCTCTTGCAGAGGAGACCATGAACTCTGCATAGGTCCTCTTATGAGCTGTATTTAATGTCATAACACGTCTATATATCATCATAAAAGAAGGATTGATTTTAATAATGGTGTTCTTGGAGTTAGAATTAACCCTTGGTCTAAGACATCATAAAAGAATGAAAAGATAATTTTAGATGTCAAGAGCCAAGGTAGGCATGGAGACACCGCGACAAGAATAAATAGAAGATTTTGGACATCGGCTTACAAGCTCCAGTGTTGTGATCAGGGAGTGGCGTATCAGACGCCCATTTAGAGAGAATTACCGTAATATTGGTCTCAGTAATGTCGGTTGGCATGTTCTCTTTGATGATCTTTCTTCGTCTTTCCTCCGTATTGGCATCTTTAATGTCATCCCAGGACACACCTTCAGAGAGGAGGTTGGCCCGGAAGACACCATAGGGTCCTTGGAACACTTGAGCCATGTCTTGGTGATCTGAATTGAGGGTCAGAACGTGGAAGACAGGCCAAGCGTTGAATTAGAGAAGGTAGTATTATTACATGTCTGAAGTAGCGGTAGTACAACGAGACAATATGGACGAGCTGAGGAAAAGTCAGAAAAATGTAAAGAAGATCAGCCGATTTCAGTTCAATGTTATACCTTCGAAACGGCTTGAGGTGAAATCTCTCGACAATCAATTTGAAATCAAGAGATCTGAGGGTGTATTATGTAATGTACTACGAAATCGGCGTTGAAGTCTTCGACAAACGGCGAATCCACACCTGTGCAGCCGCGTGGCCTGTGTTGGTCGAATCCGAGCTCTGGGACGATTTTTAAAAAAGTGATGTAAGGAGTCATCCAATTACCTGTGCATTTTGTGGACGAAACTTGGAGGACAAATCTTGCATGAACACGCAACCCCATTTTGTTTTCCTGGTTTTTATTCAAATCCAAACAAAAAATGAATAAATCTTGACTACTTCAAAAAGGGAAAAATCGAACACCTGACTTATTTTTGTCGAACTCGTCTGGAGATTTCATCGTGTGTGGCGGGTTCATTTGACTTCAAAGTTGAAAACGCGAAAAGTGATTTTTAAAACATTTATACGTTGATCCAGTTCCCTGTGTCCAGACCCAAGCACAATCGTGCAGCGCAATCCCAGAACCATAACAATGTTTTTTCAATCAGAAATGTTGTCCTTTATCCACCAGTTTCTTTGGTACAACTTCGAGCCAATCCTGCAGTGAATAAATTTGAATAAATTTTTCGTCCAGATGGACACCATCTTCTCCTGCATCTCCTTTGATCTGTCTTTCTTGATGTTCGGTCTGTGCTTTGTGTGTCTGCCCATAAACGCACAATGAAGGTTCTGACAAATTGACTGGCAGTGATCCTCCAAACTATTCCCTCCATTGTACTGCAGATTTATCAAAAATTGCTTAATATTTATACTCTTTCATCTACATATGAACAAGTCTATTATTCTCTACTATTTATTGGTTGGCTTTGATAAAGTGTCCGGGCAGCGGGAACTGCTTGGCAAAAGCCTCCACATCGTGCCGCAGAGCCACGACCTCATCTCTGTGCAGCAGTTGTGCGATGGTGACAAAGTGTTCCTCAGAAAATCCTCTGGTTGTCAGGGCGGCAGTACCGATACGGACACCTCCTGGTGCGAGCGCTGACGTGTCACCTGGAACGGCGTTCTTGTTTACAGACATACTGGCGAGCTCATAGACCTATGTCCTTCAGATATGTCCGAGTATTTCCAAAATTTAAAAAATTCACCTTCTCGAGCTTGCTTCCGGTAAGACCTTGAGGTCTCACGTCCCATAATACGAGGTGATTGTCTGTGCCTCCAGTGACAAGCTTGTATCCGAGTTTGTTGAGCTCTTCTGCGAGCTTTCTTGAGTTCTTCTGGATCTGTACGGCGTACTCTTTGAATTCGGGTGTATCTGCCTCCTTCAGAGCGACGGCGACGGCGGCGATGATGTGCTCGTGGGGACCTCCTTGGCATGAGGGGAATACTGCAAAGTTGATGGGGTCCTCTAAATCGTAGACACCGGCGTCCTTTCCGTTGACGACTCTCTTTCCTTGAATCGTGTGAGTTTTTCTGGGAAAAGTGGAGATTTGTATTTGTCGACAGAGTGAGATATCTTACCTTTGCGGAAGAAGATGAGACCAGAGCGAGGACCACGAAGGGTCTTGTGTGTGGTTGTGGTAACGATATCGCAGTGGTCAAAGGGACTCTCGAGGACTTGGGCGGCAACGAGTCCGGAGAAGTGGGCCATGTCACACATGAGGTAAGCTCCAGCCCTTCACACATCAGCATGATCAAAGAATAGAAGACAAACGTACTTGTCGGCGATGGCTCTCAGACGCTTGTAGTCCCATTCTCTAGCGTAGGCAGAAGCTCCACAGATGATCAACTTTGGTCTGAAGAGAGCGGCATTCTGTTCGAGACGGTCGTAGTCAACATATCCGTCAAGTCCAACCTGTATCACTGTCATTTTTTGTATGAATGACGTCATCGTGTATTTTTGTTAGTGAGTGGTGCAACGACAGATCATTTGAAATGATACCTGGTAAGGCATAGATTCGAAGAAAATGGAGGTGGCAGAGATCTTTTTCTTGTCTGTGGCATACCCATGAGTGAGACTGTCTGAATGAGCACGTGACTTCTTTTTGATCGAGTATACTCACTGTCCTCCAGAAGGAAGGTCGAGACCCATGATTCTGTCGTGTGGCTTCAAAACACCGGTGTAGACAGCAAAGTTGGCAGGGCTTCCTGTGATGTTATTAGTGATGACGAATTTCACAAAATGATGTCACACATACCAGAGTAAGGTTGGACATTGACACCCCAGAGAGCGGGGTCCACGTGGAATGTCTTAAGAGCTCTCTCTCCACAAAGCTTCTCAACTTGGTCGACAACGTGGTTTCCACCATAGTATCTCTTGCCTGGCAGACCCTCAGCGTACTTGTTGGTCAAGCAAGAGCCGGTGGCCTCCATGACTGCTCTCGATGTGAAATTCTGAACATGTTCAACAACATGATTTTCGAATATCATCAAAGATCATCACCTCAGAGGCAATCATCTCGAGCCCTTCGAATTGACGCTGCTTCTCATCCTCTATCAAGGCGGTGATCTCAGGATCGACCTCAGCCAAGGTTCTGTTACCCTCAAATTTAGCAAAGAATGTAGTCTATGCAACCTTTAGAATCTAGGAACGAAAGACCAAGCCCTGCTTACCATGATTCGAAGTCCGGAAGAAAAGTGAGAAGGGGAAAAGTGGAATCATAATTTTTCCGCATTTTCTGTCGACATTACATAATCCGCGGTGATTTTGGACACAAATCGTCGACGTCTACATTAAATAGCTGAATTTGAGCGGCGATTCACCGGTTTAAAACAGTTTCAGTCTGATGTAACGATCATTCCGATGCGACTCATGCGGGCTGAATTTGAGCGGCGATTCACCGGTTTAAAACAGTTTCAGTCTGATGTAACGATCATTCCGATGCGACTCATGCGGAGGGTATCAAGGATGAAGCAGGACCTCTATATTCTATAGTTTTTAGCCGACCAGTTCCAAGATGAAATGAGAAACGTTCGACGATGTAGAAGCCACCATTCAGACCGTGATGTGACGTTCAAAATATATTCTTCCATCGACCAGACGACAAGATCACTCATGTAGAATAAATGTATCTTCTGACAGCTGATAAAAGAAGATAAGGTAGAACTGTTCACGGTACGCGCGATTGAGTTCTGGGGAAATCGCATCATTTCAAGAGATGAACCGGACTTTCCACATTTCACCTCTAAAAAACTCGATGTATTGTTGTTTTTCAGGAATATTCTCAGACTAAGTCAGGCTTGACCAGAATTGAGCAACTCAACAGTGTTATCCAAACACCTCCCCCCACAAAATTTGCTCCTGGGTGGCAATGTTGTGAAAAGGTGACAGATGTATACCACAATTTGACAGGTTTCTGTACAACTTAGGGCATCAGGTAGAAAGAAAAGCATAAGAATAAATTTTCAAAATAGTTCTTTTATACCAAACAGACTCCCTCTAAATGTCTGCATATGAGGGCATATATGTGAGGTGCTGTAAGAAAAGAAATAATACCTGAAAAAGGAAATGAAAGAGAGAAGAAAAAGAGATAAGAAATAAAGACCAATCCACAAAACCAAACCTTCCTAATTGTTAGACACACACATGTACAAGAAACAACTGCAGACACTTGCAAAAGTAGACAAGACTACTTTCATAGACACACTCAGCATAGAAAATACAGACATATAAAATATGATACAACTCAGACATCAAAACAGACCACATTCCAATATGTATAACAATGACCCTACATTACAAACCAAAGAAGACACAAAAAACTAAAAGTCAACCCCAGAACAAGATGCAACAAGAAATGGGAAAAATACACAGAACTAGTAGAAGAGACAGCCAACAAATACTACAAGAAATAAAGAACAGTCAATATGCACATAGCATATTGGAATTGTTGATAAGATTGATGCATTATTAAGAATAGATTTACAAAAGCTAATAAACAAAGATCAAAAATAAATGGAATTTAATAAAGATTTGTTATTAGCAGTTTATTCCTTCATATTTATATTATTCCCATCAAAATTCACATTTTACCTTCAAAATTCAAAAAACGTGTTTTGGACACAATCGATACCGTGTGCGAGTTACGGTAAGATCAGACTTGTGCAGGTCCTTATACACAGCTGCATGCATTTGTACATCTCAGTAAGATACATGATAATATTAACGTATTACTCACAGCAACAGAGTGACAGTTGCCACAATTATTTTTCATTTTAAAAATTGTATAAATCAGAAGGACAATAGAGGAGGATTTGTCTGCGGATATATCTATTTATCAAGCCAACTGTTCATGAATGCACAAAATTTTGCCATATTGTGGTCGGCTGGGAGCTCATCCACTGCCTTTTTGCAGAATCTTTTGTACAACTGCCTCCTGATCTCGATCATCCTCTTGAGTGCGGCTCTGTCAACCTTCTCGCCTGACTCGGCCTCGTAACCTCTAATGAGGTGATCTGTGTATATTTGGACATCAGCCTGGGGTACTGGTGATTGATCGACAGGGTTGCCTCCCTTTGCCATGGTGACCACGGTCCATATTGGTGAGGAGAGATCATACAGAAACCACGCTCTTTGTGATTGGTCCCAATCAAACATGATGGGAAGTTGAGAGGAGGAATCCCAGAGGAAGTTGCTGATGTTTACATCCCCATGGATGATTCCAAACAAGTTGGGATCTGTTGAGCTGGCGATATCTAAAGGGTCGAGGGGGACTCCTTTCAAAATTCCGTCATGTAATTCTGTCCATTCTCTCATCTTCTTTGCCATGTCTGGCCTCTCTTGGCTGTACCGTTTTGATAATGAGTGAAATTTGGCCATCCATCGTCCAATTCCCTCTGGTTGGCGCTGATCTGTGATCCACAGAAAGTCTGAGAAGTCGAGAACTGAATCTCCTTTGGCGTACTGGAATACGACTATAATGACGCCGTTACTTTGAACAAATTGTTCCGAAGTTCCTTGGGAGGTAGCAATGGAAGGACACACGAGTAGGCCATGAGAATGGAGGAATTGTAGAAAATCTATCTCTGCCTGTATGCTCTCCACACGATTTTGATTTGGATCAGGTGTTATTCTAACAATATATTTCTCCTCTGTTCCCTCTCTGGTGGCTTCATATGTATGATTTTGTGATGCTTTCAGACATTTGCCGAGTTCTAAGGACCATCTCTCTCGAACAAGGCCACGGATCTCAACCTCGTCTATACTTATGGTCTCAAAGAGTGTCATGCTGTTGTTTCTCGGAATGGAATTTGATTCTGATCCAGAACCAAGAAGCACTACAACCAGACTGAGCCATGTTGGCACCGCAGGAAAGAAACCGCTTGAATCGTCGTCTTGGTCAGGCTGACCAAGGTCATAATAAAATTGGAGATCTATCGTCCTTTTTTGGTCGTATTTCCGTGGCAATACACTCGTACATTGTCTTTCTCTCTCCCTGATGCTATCCAGCTCTCATTTTCCGTCAGTAAATGACAGGCTTGAGATGAATTAATGCGCAAGTTACAACGCCAAAAATAACTCCTGAGCGCAAATTCCCGAGGCTTGCCTCGTCGACCAACCATCATCATTATAAAATGACTTCGCCTTCTAACGGCGCCACAAGACCATTGACCAGAGACCCTTGGGATAGGCCGAGAAGTAGCAAATCGCCCTCTAAAAATCGACGTTTAGAAGGGCCAGCGAAGAACTTGGACTTCGACGTAACGGCGAAACAGAGGCACGAGGTCAGTTTGTAAGTAACATAAAATGCACTGATTCATATCAGCTTGAGGCATTCAAACAACAATTTTCGATTTTCAAAGTCCCGCCAATTTCCAGTGAGTATCTGGTTTTTCATTATATATTCGTCGTTATCTTGAAGAGGTTGATTACGCATCGATTCTGATTGTGGATGTTTTGGTGTGAAAATCATCTTTATTTTGACCAGAAATGCAGACCCATCACTTCCTTCCGTGAGATCTGTAAAATCAGT
Source organism: Protostelium mycophagum (assembly GCA_002081555.1). Taxonomy (NCBI): domain Eukaryota; phylum Evosea; class Variosea; order Protosteliida; family Protosteliaceae; genus Protostelium; species Protostelium mycophagum. The sequence goes on along the minus strand of MZNV01000918.1, from coordinate 32,917 downwards.
CGGTCATTCACCACCCGATTCAAATCGCGATTTTCTCCACAGCCCACGCTCAGTGTTTAAGAATGGCGATAAAGACAACACAAATGGCAATATCAATTCACACAGTCTCCATACCAGTCCTTCCAAATCAGCAGTAGTAGATTGGCTCAATCCCAAACACAGATCTATGCCCGCAACACCGACTGCCATCCTTCCATTTTCACCGAAGAATCTTCTTGTATCACGACAACCTTCTCTTCCTGACATACCTGGTGAAATCTCCACCAAAAAAGGTGATATATACAAAATGTTGATGTGATTGTACGGCCATTCTTGGTGCTGAACACGGAAGGTGGACTAGCTCTTCCATTAGAACTATTTGATGCCGATTTAGAACCTGCTTCGTATTGGGCCTCCATGCAGCTGGCATGGGCAGACGGTGTACGTCCCTCTAACTTTTCATGTACAGTTGAGTTGACAATCCACAGAGTAAGACAAATGTTGGTGTGTCTCAATACGTTCATATGGAAGATGGACATAAGTCCTGGGAGCCTTGTCTGGTCATCTCATTTTCCTCGAAAGATTACAAGTAAGCATGATCAGGTGATCCATCATGTCTAACTGAGAAAGATTTACGATACAGTGGATGTCTTCACACAAATTAAAGCAAGTGTCACGTCTCAATCTCATGTTTGAAGATGAGGACCCCAAGGTGATATTATTAGGATTTTTGTCTTGAAAAATCAAATAATATTATATCTTTAAGAAATTATTCTACTTTGCGCTGGTTGGGAGCCAGTTGAGATTTTTGATCGTGGAGAAATATTATATAATATAAAATAATATCATTTTCATTATTAAAATATATAAAAATATCTTTATATAATATTTTTGACCTTGTAGGTATTCCAAGCGAGAATAAAAGCGGCAAGTGATCTCAGAACAGAAGTGGAGGCCGCTTTAGAGTATAAGAATTTCATAACTGCATTGGACGTCCCCACGAATACACTCAGTGACGACATTTTGAATTCCATTCTATATTCCGTGGCGCCGGTACTGCCTTCCAACCATAAGGTGAACTATTCCAAAAATTTTCGATTTTTACAACTTGCCATGAATAATTCGTTTTGTTTAATTCATGAAATTTGGAGGAAATTTCTAATGTTTTTTACGATTTTTATTTTTCCAGATTTTTCAACTTGATTGTTATGTTAAAAAAATTGACTCGTTGTAGATACTGTTACAGAATTTGATACAGCAGTCGAAGGACGAGTACATATTGATGATGAAGAGGCACTCCTTTGAATATCTGGCAGAGAATGGTTTACTCACTGCTCCCGATCAACTCAAAGTGATATTTTTTTCTTCAGGATTCTACACCGTTGTAGATGTACTCTCGGTGATTGTGAAGTGAAATTTGTGGACTTGTGTTGTTGTAGTTTAAAAAAGAATGACGTTGTAGTCTGACAGTGACATGATGATGACGTGTACAGGTGGCTGAGATACTCCCAACAAAAGAGCCCCCGTCATACACAGGGAAATGGCTTGTAGATATCCCCCAGATCAATTTCAAAGAAGTGAGGATTTTTTCATCACAATGCGGCTGAAAAATCTCCACAAGATTCAAGTTGAAAAAATGCAGATGTTTGACAGATTTCAACAAGAGACGTTTTTGGCAGATCCAGCTTTGTTAGGTGTCATCCAAGGAACTTTGGAGGAGTCAGGTGCGTGCTTTATACATTTCATTAAATTGCATCATGTCATCTCGATTAGAACTGATTTGTGTTGCGAAATCATATTTTTGCAACAAAATGATTAGATCTGTCTTTCAATCGTGACGTCATGACGATGTGATGTCGAAATCAACGTGATTACAGAGTACATCAGAGGATCATTACTTGTGAATTTCCGGGAATTAGTAAGGACGAGAGTCTTGACGCCCACCACTGGTGTTGCAGATTTTTTAGACTATGAAAAGGATGTGCTAATCAGAGGTGTGCATAAGCTGAATGAGTGAGGAATTGTTCTTCGTTATTCCGGAGAATAAAATTGACTGGTTGTAGATGGAAGGACGCTATAGTGATGAGGACGTCAAAAATCATGGGGAATCTCTTGGCTGTTCCGATTGCGAATCAAGAAGATTACGTACAGACGCGGCAGGGGAGACTGATGAGGGTGGGTCATGACGTCATCTCTGTACATCATCACATTTTTTCGAAATACAAAGTTGGCGTGGCATAACACAAAAAAAATTGCGTTGTAGAATGAGTGGAAATAATATTATTTATTATATTTAATTTTGACCAGGTGATAACATATATTATGCGTACACAATTGTTAGAAATCGTGAGGCGTACACTTGCGGAATTTCAACGATTTTTCGGGGAATACAGACTGCCTTCCGGAGATGAGCCAGTTCTGTTCCGGGGAATGGCTTCCAAGAATTTTCAGGTATGACGTCACGGTGATATTTCATGACGTCACAATGTTGCCTTCAGATTCTCCACACCACGGTAAAAACCGCGGTAATTAATGTGTTTATTACCGAGTAATGGGAATCTGCAATGATTAGTTTGATTTTTATTATCGTCATCACGTGACTTTTGACAGGAGATGTTTTCTGTAGAGATATCATTAGATTCGAATAACCAAGTATCCTTCCACCCCTCCCGTGACTCTATTGTAAATGCCATAAGGACCGTGTTCTTTGATGTGAGATATCTTATTTTGATGATGTATGAGATAAGACATTGTGAAATTTTGTCGCAGAATGAAATCGCAGATTTTATAATATCTGCGACCAGAGTGCTCATCTCTAATCTCACGATCACGATAAATCATATGATGACATATGATGACATATGATGACATGGTGACATGGTACAGGTGATCGAGAGTGCGACAGTTCCAAAAGTACAGATAACATTATTTCCATCCCTCGGATTACCCCTCGAATACATCCAAACTGTACAGAAGACAGATCATGACGTCATGGCGCAGATCGATGACGTGTCATGTATCATAGATGCTAATTTTAGATTATTGGAGGGATTCGGGTCCCAGTTCTGCGAGTACACGAGCTTATTGGTGGAAGATACATCAAACATGATAACAGCCGAAAACGTACACGTGAGCACTGTAGATGCGATACCTTCACTCATTTTTCCAGAGCAGTTTGAGCGACAGACGAATTTGTATAGAGAATCTGTGCAAGACGGTCACTCTGATGAACAGCAGGTAATAATTGTTGTGGAAAAATATTTGCAATCTATTGCTAGTATCCATTGCCATAAGCATGAAGAAATGTTTGCACTTTATATAGATTGAGATCACGGTGTTGATTCGCGCGTCTGCCGAAAACAACCACAAGAATATAAAATTTATTCTATTTTTAGAGTTGTACACGAAGATTTTTCCACGAAAAATAAAATTCAGATATCAGGATTTTTGACAAGTGTAGATCACTCAACGAAGTCCCTCTCAACATGATCCTACTCCACTGTCAGAAATTCAAAGAACAACTCGCATCTACAACCAACCAAACAGTCCAGGACACTCTACAACTCATTCTACAACACGTCAGGGACAAGGGGAATTCCATCGTGAATATGGAAGCTAGTATATCTGACAGAATGAAAGATTCTTGTGCAGATCCTGAAGATTTTGCGAGGTGAGCACTTGACTGCTCCATGAAATATTTTTTGCGTGTGTGAAGCTGTGTATGTGGCAGAGGTTCTTTGCGTGGTAGAGCCACAGTATTGATGCAACTACAACATTATCACAATGGCCGAAAACATTCTTCCATCGCCGGATCATGACGAATCCTGACGTCATCAGGTTCTCGGAATATTTCACCAATTGTCAAGCCGAATTAAAAGCTATTGAGGAGGACTATAAGACCATAAGGGTAACCATTTCATTCGAATGAGAATGTTTCATTCGAATAAAACACATCACATTCGGATGAAACTGTCACATTGTGATGAAACTGAATGTTTTCAGGAAGAGTGGGCGCTGTTAGAACAATTCAACGTGTCTGTATCTGATGAAGACCAGAAATTATATTGGTCCCTGTTTACAAAGCCACAATCACTATCTTTACTCCTATACAATCGTGAAGTATGCATCTACAATTCTATTCATCCAAATTGCCATGAAATATAATATTATTTCATTTATTATGAAATATAACATTTATTGTTCACCCCAAACTTGAATTGTTATAATCAAATGTTAATTTATATATTGCGCTTTCATGCACCATTTTTCTTTATATGCTGGAATATCTGTGAAGCATACATATCTCTATTAATACGATGATGCCATGACAAACACCTCACCGAAATTTCACTGAAATCTCACAGGTTCGTCTCTACCAAGAGAGAGTATTATTTATGAGGCAATTAGATGACCAGAAGAATCAATTTCAACAAGATTTATTCAAATTTGAGTTGGAAATCGACGCTTTCAAGAATTATTTTGACATTGAAAAAATCGAAGAGTACGCCACGATGGTTCAGGACTTGGACACTCGTCTACAACAAGCCAGAACTTTACCGCCACTTTTCAACTCGAGGGAAAAATTATTCGGACTGAGAAAGAGTACCAAGGTGCGAAATTTCATCGAAATTTCATGTCTTTATCTTGTGAGTCCTCCAAATTTCACTGAGATTTCCATAGTATTCTAAAGACATCGCGGAGCAGTCCAAAAACTTTGAGCCGTTTCAGCAGTTATGGAATATGGTTCACGATTTTCATACAAAGCACGCTGAGTGGGTGCACGGCCCGTTCCAAGAACTAGACGGAGAATTCGTGGAAAGTTCCGTGTCAGGGTGGTGGCTGTTGGTCACCAAGGTGATCTTTCGATGATATTTCTGGGAAATTTCTGAAGAATTGTAGTTGACGAGGACATTCAAGCAATTACCGGCACCTTCATCTGTCATAGCAGATGTTAAGAAGAGAGTGAGTTGATTTTTTCACATGCCGATTTCTTTCATGAAAATATTAATTTAATTTTTTTGTCAATAAAACGAAAATTTATTTATTCGATTCAGTTGGAGGATTTCAAGCAGATGGTTCCCATAATCACAAATCTGAGATTCCCCGGAATGCGCGACAGACATTGGGGCTCTCTCTCCGCGCAACTAGGTCAGGAAATCTCACAGAAACTTCATCATCCTCGTGACATTTCCGGGAAATTTGGTTGATGACGTACAGGTTACAATTTGAGACTAGCAACCGGTATTACGCTCAGCAATTTGATCGATATGCAATTCCTCGATAAAATCGAAGTCTTACAAGAGGTAATTATTTCCCACCAATTTCCACCATCTTTCTCATTTTACAACTCGTCAATCACTCATTCTATTTTTAGATCAAGAGTGTTGCCACAAAAGAACATGCACTGGAGCGGCAGTTCGAGGCCATCACGACAGAATGGGAGGAGTTAGCACTCACCATGACGCCGATGAGAAGCACTCTGGTACTGAGGGCTACGGTAAGATATCATTGTTTATGTCTCGTTGTAGAGGAGATGATGTTGTTAAAATGACACCATCATTGGTCTGGAAAAAATAGATTTTGGATGATGACATATGTTTTATGAATTGTATTTATGGAGAATCAGGATAAGCTCCAAGACACTTTGGAGGACCACATCATCAAGGCTGCAGCTATGAGAGGATCAGCATTTGTCGGGCCATTCGAGTCAAGGTCATCCTTCTAATCCACATCTATATGTATCCAATGAACGCGATTACATTATTTCTGCAAAAAAAACACCAAAGTAAATGCTTACATTCGTCTAGGATTGTCGCACATGAAGAGAAATTGACATATATGGAGTCATTATTAAACCAGTGGATTGAATTCCAGACATTGTGGCTATACTTGGAGCCAATATTTTCATCCAATGATATCATGCAGCAGCTGCCCATAGAAGGAAGAAAGTGAGTTGAGATGTCTTATTTAAGATTTAGTTTTTGTTCTTAAAACTTGCAAGTTCTGGGGTAAAATATATATATAAATAAAATATATATAAATAAAATACAAATAAAATACAAATAAATAAAATAAATAAAAGTAAAAATAATAAAGTAAAAAAGGTTTGCTGTTGTAGATCAGATGTGGAGAAGTCTGATGCAAGAGACTTCACAGAGACCTCACCTCAAATTGGTGGCAAAGGATAAAGCACTCATCGATAACATCATGGAAGCGAACAAAAGACTTGAGAATATCCAGAAAGGCGAGTTGTAGATGCCCATTTATTTTAATTTATTATTTTATTTATGTCGAAAAGTTGAAGCAATGATATTATGTACAAATTCGCTGATAGATTGTCAGGACTGATATCATACCTCGAGACCAAGAGAATGAGTTTCCCGCGCTTTTACTTCCTTTCAAATGACGAATTGGTGGAGATCCTGTCACAGATCAAAGATCCAGATGCGGTCAGACCTCATCTGAGAAAATGTTTCGAAAATATCAGGTAATTTTACAGTTGTAGACGTGATTTTTTTGTGGTAGCAAGCCACAAAGCAATCCAAACACTTGGAATTAAAACAAAATTTGATTCAAGAGACTCATCTACAACAGCGAGCTCGATTTTGGCGAGAATCACAGTATACTGGCAATGCTTTCCCAAGAGAAGGAGCGGGTTCAATTCATTGAGCCTGTCAATCCCAATGGGAAACCACTGGAGATTTGGCTGTCAGAAGTGGAGACTTCCATGCACGCAGTGCTCCACAAACTGGTCCACAAATCGATGGTCCAACATTCTGATGACGTGGAGGAACGAACACGCTGGGTCTTGGACTGGCCGGGTCAGGTGAGGATCTACAACGGTTGATGGCGAGATTTCACTGAAATTTCGGAGATCATTCTAGTGGTGAATCAGTTGATGCAGACGAGAAATATTGGACAAGTGCTGTCCGGTTCGAATGGAGCTGTACAGGATCTCCGGTAATTTCCCCGAAATTTCTAGAATCTTTCTGAGAATTTTCCAGCGATTGTAGAACGAAGATCAATGAACAGATCAACTCCATCGTGATCATGTTGAGACAAAACATTGCACCACTACAACGAATGACATTAGAGGCACTCATCATCGCCGATGTCAGAACCAGAGATATCATCGGTGAATTGATACAGGCGAAAGCTACGACGTCTCAAGATTTCGGCTGGACGAGCAAGGTGAGACGTCTCATAAGAACGTGATTGACTGGTTGTAGATGAGATACTATTGGGAAGAGGACACGGTCAAAGTGAGGATGGTGAATGCGTGTATAGACTATGGTTATGAGTATCTCGGCAACACATCCAGACTAGTCATCACCCCCCTGACAGAGAGATGTTACGTAACACTGATGGGGGCTCTCCACCTCTCTCTTGGAGGTATGTATGATATCATCTCATGATGTCATGTCACATCACGGCATGGTTGATGATCCGATGATGAATGCCGGTGTTAAATACTATCAGGAGCACCGGAGGGTCCTGCTGGTACCGGAAAAACGGAAACAACAAAGGACCTTGCAAAGGCCGTCGCAAAGCAATGCGTCGTGTTCAACTGTTCCGAAGGTCTCAACTACGTCGCCATGGGAAGGTGATGACGTCATCAATTTCCGAAATTTCACTGAAATTTCGCAGATTCTTCAAGGGATTGGCTTGCAGTGGTGCGTGGGCTTGTTTTGACGAGTTCAACCGTATAGATGTGGAAGTACTCAGCGTCATCGCGCAGCAGATTTTAACTATACAGAGGGCGATTATCGCAAAGCAGAAGACTTTTCAGTTTGAAGGACAAGTGAGGATTTTTAACGGAGCGTTGTAGATGGGACTGATGATACCAGCCCACAAAATTGGACCCATCATGTGCTATTTTTATCACGATGAATCCCGGATATGCGGGTCGTTCCGAGCTTCCACAGGTATTTTCATCTCTTTGAAACCCCCCCATTCATTTGAAACTCGGAATTGTCGATAGATGACGTGTCATATAATTATAATGATGAGATTTCACTGAAATTTCGTAGAATTTAAAACAATTATTCCGGCCGGTCTCCATGATGGTGCCTGACTTTGCGCTTATCGCTGAGATATCGTTCTTTTCCTTTGGATATTTGGGCGCGAAACTGCTCAGCCAGAAGGTCGTCGCTACCTTCAAATTGGCAAGTGAACTGTTATCACAGCAAAACCAGTGAGTCCATCTACATCGTTGTAGATCGTCATTTTATTGTAACGAGACGAAGTCGACATGAATATTCTCGTTTAAAATTTGACAGTTATGATTTCGGAATGCGTGCCATGAAAGCTGTCCTCCTCACGGCTGCCGCGTTTAAACGAAACCAACCCACCGCATCCGAAGATTATCTCATCTATAGAGCTCTCAGCGATTGTAACGTTCCTAAGTTTGTATCTGAAGATATCATCCTCTTCAAGGTATGAGCTCATACGTAAATTGACCGGGAAATTGGCGGGAAAAATAGACAGATTTCTTAGAAATTTCAGGGGATAATGTCAGATCTCTTCACCATCACAGAAGAGCAGGATAGTGATGATATCTTAACCAAAGCACTTAGAGAAAGTGCACTACAATTACAACTGGAGCCATTACCGACATTCATCACCAAATGCATGCAGATGTACGAGACCACCAAGGTGACGTCATCATTCACCCCCCATATCCTCACCTCTGCTCCCAAAAATAGATCTCCATTCATAGAAAAAATCCACAAATCTCCTGCAAATAGTTGAGGCTGATATGCTGCAGGTCAGACATGGTGTCATGTTGGTGGGAGAAACGCTTTCCGGAAAGAGTATGGTTATGGAAGTACTCATCAACACTTTAAATAGGCTGAAGCAAGAGGGACACGCAGAATACCAGTCTATAGAGGTCAGATATTTTAATACTCATATTGTCAAGGATTTGGGCGCGAAGCGATGGAAATATCCAAAATAATTCAAGTGTTTATCTAGCGTGTCACAAAGCACACTAAATACCCGAGAAATACAATTCGAGTCTCTCATGGCAGATCACCATTTTTATCTTAAAATTAAAAAACGTAGGTCACAAAATGCAACCCAAAGGCCGTTACCATGGACCAATTATACGGCCAATTCGACCCGGTTTCTCACGACTGGACCGACGGTATCTTACCGTGCCTCGTACGTAAGAACGCCATGGTTACGGACTCCACAGAGCAGCAGTGGGTCGTGTTTGACGGTCCGGTGGATGCTCTGTGGATTGAAAACATGAATACTGTGTTGGATGATAACAAGAAATTATGCCTGAGCAGTGGTGAGATCATCACTTTGGGACCGGGAAACAGGATGATCTTTGAGGTGACTTTTATTTTTGGTGTACCGGAGCGACAACTACCGAAGATTCTATCAGTATATCCGTTGCGCTAAAGTCTTTGGTGGTCTTGTGGCTGTTTTGTTAGTGCGGCTTTTGCACATCCATGATTGGATAGCACTGTGCCCACAGAGATGTAGCTTCTTCATATACTGTAGTGTTTTCTATCATTATAATACACAAAAATAGATCTTGTTGCCCCATACCAGATGTTGATAAACATATAGGTGCGTGATCTTGCTGCAGCGTCACCAGCTACAGTATCCCGGTGTGGAATGATCTATATGGAGCCCGATCAACTCGGTTGGAGGCCTCTAACCACGGTAATTCTACAAAATCTCCATGAAATTTCATTGAAATCTCGTAGTCTTGGTTACGTATCAAATTGCCGCCAAAATTAGCACCGTATGTACAATATTTAGATTCACTATTCAACTGGCTCCTTGACCCCTGCCTGACCTTCATTCTACAAAATTGTAAAGAGGTCGTTCCTGGAATTGTACATAATGGGTTGGTGAGAAGTATGCTCGACCTGATGGAGAGTCTGCTGGGAATTTTCAGAGAAGATTCTTTTGACCCTGCCCCGGAGGTTGTGGTGAGTATTTATCTCAATCAGTATCAAATTATCATTATGACGTCATCATCTGTCATTACTCACGTGACTGCAGCACAATATTTTGGGCAGCGCTTTCCTGTTCTCAATTGTTTGGTCCCTCGGCGCATCTGTGGATGCCAACGGCAGGAGCAAATTCAACACGTTCATCTACAACGCTTTGGGAATCAGTAGCGAAGAGGTTAAGACCGTACAGTACACTATCGCACCACCCCCAAATTTCCCAGAGAGTACGCAATTTCACTGAATTTTCACGGAGATTTCGAAAACTCAAGCGGTCTCAGGTGCCAAATTCCCGGAAAAAGGAAGTATCTGGGATTTTAGATTAGAGTTGAGCACACCGACATCGCAATGTCTATACGTTCCATGGATGGACAATATTGAGTGTTTCACACTGCCTCCTGATTCCAACTTGGAATTCCACCAAGTGATGGCTCCGACTTTGGAAAGCGTCAGGTGATTGTTTGAATCATTTTTGGTGGAGTGTGTTTACAGGGCTATTGTTTGGCGGCTTTGCTGCAAATGCATTGTTCTGATGTTTTGAAAAACCATTTACGTTTTTAATACTTTACCGCAAGATCCATCTCACTATGTTAATTGCTTCGCGGATCTTCCGCACACGAAATGAACATGTATATTGTGAACACCCGCAGCTTTTCGCCAAAAATAGAATACATGCGTTGTAGATGCTCAACTCATTCAGGACGAGCTACCTCTTGGAACTGTTGTTACGGCATGGAAAGAATGTCTTACTGGCAGGACCCACAGGAACCGGGAAAACCGCCGTTGTAAAAGACGTACTCACCCACCGCCTCGAAAAGTGAGCGTTGTAGACGAAGAAATCTCGAGTAAAACTCATCGAAAACAGGGACAAATACACGCCACTCTTTGTCAGCTTTTCGAATCAGACGACAGCTGGCGCCACACAAGCCAACATTGATTTTAAGATGTACAGAAGAGCCGCAACCGATTCATACGGACCGCCCATGGGAAAGAAGATGGTACGTAATTCCCGTCAATCTACAACTGCCAAAACGAAATGACATCGACAGGTCATATTTGTGGACGACTTGAACATGCCCGGAGTGGAGATCTATGGAGCACAACCACCAATAGAACTGTTAAGACAATGCGTCGATCAAGGAGGGTGGTTCGATTGTAAGACGAACACCTTCAAGAAGATAGAAGATGTCCAGTTTGTGGGTGCCATGCAGACAGAAGGAAGGAACCCGATCACTTCGCGGTGAGTGATGACGTCATGACACGTCATACTATCAATGTTTTTACAGAAATTTCTGATCGTGACAGTTATCTACGACATTTCACAGTACTTTCCGTGATGAGTTTTGACGACGAAAATCTTGAGTCGATCTACAACGATCTCTTATCTGCGTTTACACAACACAACGCACCCGTCATCTACAACGTGGCAACACAGCTCACCAAGGCAACCATCGCACTGTACAGAGCTGTTTCGAACCACCTCCTCCCTTCTCCCGCCAAAAGTCACTACACTTTCAACATCAGAGATATCGCCAAGGTGAGCGTCTACAACGAGACAATGAAATTCGTGTGAGATTTCGTTGATTCTTTAGGTATTCCAAGGAATTCTGTCAGCAAGCACAGATGCGGTGCAGAAGAAGGTTGGTTTTTATTTTCTCGATGAAAAGATTGATGTATGCTTAGGAACAATGGATTAAATTATGGGTCCATGAATGTAGCAGAGTCTTTGGTGACAGATTGGTGAATGAAAACGACCAGAGCCAGTTCAAAGAGATCATCAAGACACAGATACAGAAGTACGTAACACTCTCATCTACAGCGTGTGTCATCTACAACGAGCTGAAATCTTTTAGTGTCTTTATGGAGCATCCCGGGCCACCTCTTAATCCTAAAATAAATCTCAACATGTGGGCAGACATCAACCCTGACAACAAAGGTAAATACATCCTCGAGCTTTCCGCGAGATTTCACTGAGTACTCCAGGTTACCGAGAAATCACATCGATGACAGACATCCGATCGACTACTTCAGAAATGTTGGGTACGAATATGTATTTTTTTCAAATTGTAATGAACAAACATTGACCATAACAGGCGATTATAACATCACGGCATCGACGCAATTAGATTTGGTGTTGTTCGACTATGCAATAGAACATCTGATAAGGATTTGTAGAGTACTGAGACAGCCTTTTGGACACGCCTTATTGATAGGTACTTGTTTCCTTCCATTATCAAATACACTTTGCCGTGAAGTCTGCCAAAACACATTTTCTGGGTGTTTTTATCATATTTTTATAAAGGAGACAAAACTCCGACAAAGCCGCAGAACTATATTTAGCACTGTATTTTGAGCTATATTTAGCACTATATTTGGTGTTCTCAATAGGCTGAACAGTACAGGACTTCCTGGAAGTGGAAGAGGCTCTCTCACAAAACTCGCCACATTCATGTGTGAATACAACCTCTTCCAGGTGAATTCCTGTCAAATTTCCACGAAAACTCACCGAAATCTCAGGTAGAATTCAAACAGAAATTCGGGGTGGCCGAATGGCGGGAAGAGATCAAGTCTTTGACGCGCAAAGCCGGTGTGGAAGGCAAACAGATGGTCTTCTTGTTGAAAGATTCACAAATAGTAAACGAAGCTTTCCTGGAAGACATCAACAACCTCTTGAACAACGGAGAAGTAAGTTATGTTGTCTGTCATTGTTGTGGATGCGGCAAAGCTGTAATAAATAATGTGATATGTCTTGCAAAAACTTCAAGCCGCAGTTCAAAAACAATGAAGCGGCTTAAGAGATGAGCAGTGTTGAGTGTTTCACATGCGAGACGAGGCTTTGCCGCAGTAAAAAGGACACCTTGCGTAAGACTGCAAAGCTGCTAGCAGACATAAACCGTTGAAGCTTCGTTGTAGACGGATAAATCAATTACATCATAACAATAATCAGGTACCGAACCTCTTCCCTTCAGATGAGGTCAAGCAACTGATTGAAGACGTAAAGACGTCGGCGAGGTAATTACCTGGAATTTTTGACGATTCGATCTACAACGGTTACAGGGAAAACGGGAGGGATGCTGACAAAGACTCTTTGTATAATTATTTTGTGGAAAAATGCAAGACGAATATACACATCGTGTTCTGCGCTTCGCCAGTAGGCGATTCTCTCAGGAGTATGTTGAGGTGAGTTTTCCATGAAATTTCACGGGTCTGAAGTTTCCAGGAAATTTCCGGCGCTGGTCAATTGTTGTACAGTGGATTGGTATTCAGAATGGCCCGTCGACAGCTTGAGAGGCGTAGCTCAGCAGGTGAAATTTCAATGAAATTTCGGAGAGAAATCGCTGAAGACTCGCAGCGTCTCAAAGGATTAGAACTGGAGGATACAGAGAACGTGGTGGACATCACCGTCTTTACACACCAACAGGTTTGTATGATCCATAACTACAACTGTGTAGATCTCGCACAAAACTCGAATGAAATTGACACGACAATCAGGTCGCTAAACTAGCCAAGGCCTTTCAGCAAGAACAGAGGAGGCAATATTACATCTCTCCAGTACAGTTTTTATACCTCTTCGAGGTACGTCAGATCTTCACGAAATCTCATTGAAATTCCGCAGATATTCCGGACTCTATTGGTCGAGAAGAGAAGGGACGTGTATGGACAGGCTGATCGGTATAAAGCCGGTGTGGAAAAATTGCAATCAACTGCAGAATCTGTGTCTGAGATGCAATTGCGTCTGGAGGCTCTGAAACCACAGTTGATTCAGACTTCAGCAGGTGAGAGTTTATTTTATCTCGGTGTAGATGTGATTGTAGATTGAGATTTCTGTTGCGAGCTGCGGCAAAGATATTGGGTGATACATTATAATTGTGTCGAAGTGTGTTTTGTTTGCAATTATTCCACAAAGATGCATTCTTCTATCTTTGGCACAGAACCACTTTGACCCAATTGATTATATCTTGATATCCTTATTCCACATAGATACTGAGGCCATGCTTGTCAACATCGAGAAGCAAAAAAGTGAAGCCGACGAAGCCAGGTGAGTCCACGTCATCAAACACGACACTCATCTACAACAGAGGACTCATCAAACTCGAAGAAGCAGTTGCCGAGAAAAATGCCGCGGAGGCCAAAAACATCTCTCTTATGTGTGAGAGCGATTTGAAACAAGTGAGATGATATCATGACACAGATCTATGATATCTCATCTGCAATGTCAAATCTCATCTACAACGCAGGTTCTTCCGATTTTACAAGAGGCGGAGATGGCAGTTAGGGTTCTGAACAAAAATGATATTTACGAGATAAAATCGATGAAAAGCCCGCCACAAGGAGTCAAACTCGTTATGGAAGCGGTTTGTATTTTGAAAGGTGAGTTTTGGCGGGAATTCTGTTTTTGGCAGATTTGATTCGTGAAAGGTGTCAAACCAACGCTGATGGAGACTAACGTCCCGGGAGCCAAGGTGATCTGGATTTTTCCGTGAAATGTTTCTGAAATTTCTAGGTCTATACCTATTGGCAGAGTGCTCAGAAGATGCTGGGAGACATCAATTTTCTTCAATCACTATTGGAATTCGATAGAGACAATGTCTCTGCGCAGACCATCGACAAATTAAAACCTTTTATAGATGATCCCGAGTCACAGCCTTCGAAAATAGCAAAGGTGGGGTTTTGACTGGTTGTAGAAGGAGTAACTTTTTCCCAGGTCTCCCAAGCGGCACTCAGTTTGTGTAACTGGGCGAGAGCAATTGAAAAGTATTATCACGTGCTCAAAGTAGTTAGACCCAAGAAACAAGCTCTCGCAGAGGCCGAGTCACAGTTGAGAGAGGTGATATGTTGTGATTGATTTGTGAAAAGTCAATCTCGTGGTCGACTGTGCCGCAACCAACAAACCTTTGTGGTAGATCTTTGTGTTGATTTTACAAACACCAGAAAGATCTTGCAGTGAAATATGTTTTTATTAAAAAAATATCAATAGAGACATCTCACAATTGAAGGTGATGGAGAAACTGGATTCGAAAAAGCGACAACTACAGGATATAGAGGACGTCATCAAGGGTCTTATAGACAATTACGAAGCCGCTGTGCTTAAGAAAGAAGGTTTGGAGAACCAGGTGTTGCAATGTCAGCAACAGCTAGACAGAGCACACAAGTTACTCGGTGGTCTTGGGGGCGAAAAGTAAGTGATGACGTCATATCACATCGTATACATGACACCATAACTATTTCTATATATACTACCAAAAAATGACATCTTGTCACAATCATGATACATCATCCAAAAATCATCATCAACACATGTTCAGAGTCCGATGGAAAGAGGCATCAGAAACACTAAACAGTTCCGCCACATCCATCACGGGCGACGTGTTACTCTCTTCGATTGTGGTCACTTATCTCGGCACCTTCTCTGGGAGCTATAGGACACAATGCCTGGATAACGTCTTGGCGATGCTGCAGTTGAAAAACATACAATTCTCGAAAGACTTTGCGTTATCGAAGGTATGTGTGATGACGTCATCATGACATTCGGACGTCAAAAATCGTGATGTCTCGATCTTCATGATGTCATGTGGGGATATCTTGGTGATGACGTCATCGCAGGTCTGCTGTGATCCGGTGACAATAAGGACATGGAATATTAACGGCCTACCCAACGATAAAATATCCACAGAGAATGCAATCATCATCATGAAATCACTCAAATGGCCCCTCGTCATCGATCCGCAAGGTGATTCATCATGACCTCATCACCACACTTCATTCGTCATCATCGCATATTGTGACGTCATCACAGGTCAAGCCAATGCGTGGATCAAAGCGACAGAAGCTGGGTCCAAACTGGTGGTGACCGCATTCTCGGATTCGGATGTATTCAGAAAATTAGAAAACGCGGTTAGATACGGATATCCGGTGTTATTAGAAAACGTTGGAGAGGGCGAAAGTGAGTTTTTTCTAATCAATCGGCATTCGTCTCAAAAGTTTGTGACCGTCTCAAAATTTCAGGCCTCCCCTCGATCGAGTCCCTCCTTGACAAATCCATCCAAAAACAATCCGGAAGATCGCTCATAAGACTTGGAGACTCTATGGTGGAGTACAACGACGATTTCAGACTGTACATCACCACCAAGCACCACAACCCCAGCTTCACACCAAACTTGGCAACAAAAGTGACGGTCCTTAACTTCACTGTAACGATGGAGGGACTACTGGACCAACTGCTGGGAATTGTGAGTGTCTTTTACTTGAAATATTCGGAGACAGCATGTCTCTATGGTCCAATTGCCAGAGTATCTGAAAGTACAATCTACGCTTGGTGAATCTCATGATGGACCTAAACCAAGCGTGCCTCTGACCACAAAAATGCCTTTTGCTCGTATATTTTATGCATCATCTGTGTTGTTGCACTATGAATAAAAACCAAAAATAGAACAGTCAGAAAAACGCTAAAAATAGCATCAGGTAGTGGCCAAGGAGAGACCTGACCTGGAGGAGATGCGCAACAAACTGCTGGTGGAGAATGCACATAATTCCAAGAGGCTCAAAGAAACAGAAGACGAAATTCTCCAAGCGATGGCAGGTATGTCGACATTATCAAATCGTCGACCGTCTACAACGAGACTGAGATGGTTCAGGTGCCGAAGGAAATCTCTTGGAAGATGACGCGCTGGTGTCCAAATTAAACGATGCAAAAGACACATCTTACCAGATCAGAGAACAGATGGTCGTCTCACAACAGACAGAAAAGGAGATAGACAACACCAGAGTGGTCTATTCACCCACCGCCAAGAGGGGTGATGACGTCATCATGACATTCGGACGTCAAAATTGACATCGCGCAGGTGCCGAGCTGTTCTTTTGCGTTTCGGACCTCTCCATCATCTCCCCGATGTATCAATACTCACTCGAATTTTTCTTCACATTATTTAAACGCGCGATTGACTCTACACCCAAGAACGAATCTCTGGAAGCCAGACTTCTGGACCTCAACGGGATATTCACATACATTCTATATTGTAGGATATGTGAGAGTCTTTTTGAAAACGACAAGTTGTTGTTCTCATTCATGTTATGCATGACGATCATCAAGGTGGGTTCATCGTTGTAGATGGAACTGAAATTTCCCAGGAAAAGACGAAAATAGATCCCATGGAGTGGAGATTTTTCCTCGTCGCCACGACCGGAAATTCCATCGAAATTTCACCGAACCCCGCGCCAGATTGGCTTCCCGCCAAATCTTGGAACGACATATGTCAACTGTCACAACTGCCAAACCTGTCGACACTGTCTTCCCACATCAAAGACAACATCCAGACTTGGAGACCGTATTTTGAAGAACCTGCTTCAGGAATTTCCACTGAAATTTTGTTCTCAATACCGGAGCCTCTGAACAGCCGGTATTCACTGTTACAAAAGTTTTTGGTTTTGAGATGTCTCCGTCCAGATAAATTGATCCCCGCCATAACACACTTCATCTCCCACTACATCGGAAAGAAGTGAGGATTCCCAGAAATTTCACAGAAAAAATACGGAAATTTGAGATTGTTCTGACTCGTTGTAGATTCACGGAACCACCTGTATTTGATTTATCTGCTATTTTTAGAGGATCCAACAGCTTGACACCCTTCATATTTCTCCTTTCTGATAATGTCTCAGACCCAAGACCTCAAGTAATGATCTTTCATTTACACCGTTGTAGATGTGATTGTAGAACAAGAATAACGCGCGAAGGTGATGGATTTGGCGTTGAGGCAAGGTCTTTCAGAGAAGATGATCATCACGCTGTCACTCGGGCAGGGTCAGGGCGCTTTTGCCCAGTCAGCAATCGAACAAGGTGAGTACTTCGTTGTAGACGAGACTTTATGTTGTACATTTTTTAGATTACTTTATTTCACAAAAATTATTGTCGTCAGGAGGATGCGAGACTGTACACATCTATATGGTGGTCCATTGTAATCTGACATTTTACAGCAATTGACATCGGCAAATGGGTCGTTCTACAGAACTGTCATTTGATGGTGTCATGGTTACCAACATTAGAAAAAATTGTGGGATCACTGACACAAGAGAGAACACATCCAGATTTCAGGCAAGTTGTATATCCCGTTGTAGATACAGCTTCTATCGTAGAATTCATTGTAGATGGGTGCTAATATTAGGTAGGCTGTGGTTGACCTCCGCACCCACCGATAAATTTCCTTCAAAGATTCTCCAAAACAGTCTCAAACTCACGAACGAGCCCCCGAAAGGTAATTCCCACCCTTACACAACCCTTCAAAACCCTGACCCTACCAGGGGTCAAAGCCAACTTATCTCGAACTTTCGCCTCCTTTGACTTGCAGACTTTCAGTGTCGACAAAAACCTGAGGCTGTACAGACGCATGTTGTTTTCACTCTCCTTCTTCCACGCTGTAATCCAAGAGCGAAGAAAGTTTGGGACGCTTGGGTGGAACATCTCTTATGGCTTCAATGAAAGTGATCTCAATATCTCCATCAAACAACTGCAAGATTTCTTGAACTCCGCACCAGAGACCATCCCCCTCGATGCCCTGAGGTATGACGTCATGGGAAGGAGTGATGACGTCATGAGTGACTCGTTGTAGATATTTGACTTCGGAGATTAATTACGGTGGAAGGGTCACGGACAAATGGGACAGGAGGTGTCTTGGCGCCATCTTGAAGGATTTCTACAACAAGAAAGTCTCGCTGAAAAACAGACCTTTAATTCCGAATAATGACATCTACATTGTACCAGAAGGTATGTCTTTTGGCGTTATGACAATCATCTTGTTGGGGTTGTTGTGTTGCCGTATATTTTGGATTTTACATTCCATTTTATTGAAATTATGCAGGAGAGTTGAGTGAGCACAATCAATACATCAAATCTCTGCCTAGTATTGATCCACCAGCTATCTTTGGTCTCCACGCAAACGCAGAAATTACCTCAGGACAGAGGGAAACACACGATGTCTTGGAGGCATTGCTCTCGCTACAACCTAGTGAGTGATTCTACATCGTTGTAGATCGGTGATATAGGCATGACATTTCGCTGAAATTTCCAGGAACTTCTTCGTTTGGGGGCGTGAGTAGAGAGTCTATGATTGCCAAATCTGCCAGCGAAATTTTGATGAAAATTCCTGCTCCTCTGGATCACGATTTGGCGCTTAAAAAATACCCCCTGTCCCATCTACAATCACTAAACACCTTTTTGAGACACGAAGTCGGGAGGTACAACAGATTATTACGTAAACTGAACCAGAGGTGAGTCTTCTCCGAATTTTCACAGTATTTCTATGATTCTACAACGATGTAAATTGATGGGGTACAGTCTGAAGGATTTATTGTTGGCCCTAGAAGGACTTATAGTGATGTCCGATGAGCTTGAGTCTACAGCCAGCAGTATTTTTGACAACCAAACTCCAAAAGCATGGACTGCGCAAGCTTATCCCTGTCACAAACCTTTGAGCTCATGGATCGTCGAACTACAACAGCGAGTAGAGTTTCTGAACAATTGGATCGATCATGGCATTCCGCCCACTTTCTGGCTGGGAGGTGAGTGAAAACCCACAGGAATGTCACTGAAATACACAGGATTTTTCTCGCCTCAGGCATTCTTAACGGCCATTCTGCAGAATTTCTGCAGAAAACACAAAGTCTCCATAGATACAGTTGTGATGGAGCATCGCGTCATGGAGTCTGATTTCGAGAATATTCCACCAGAGGACGGGTAAATGATTGGAGTTTTCAAGGATTTTTCGCAGAAACAACCCGGGTTGTAGACGGGATCTAATCTAAAAATAGGTGTTATATTCGGGGGATGTACATAGAGGGTGCTGCATGGTCATCCGAAGGTCTCTTGGAAGAGGTGATTTTCATCGAAATTTCGTAGAAATTTCTCGCAACTTTCTGAGAAATTTCCAGGCCGAAGCGAGGAAAATTCATAATCCGCTCCCCGTAGTTTGGTTCAGGCCAACTGTAGTGAATAGAGAGGTCAAGAAAAAGGTCACAACAGTGACATACACGTCACCAGTGTACAGAACACCTGCTAGGGCAGGTGAGAGACTACATCGTTGTAGACGTTTGATATTCATCGTTTTAGGAACGGGAGTTGTGTCTACAACGGGACATTCGCCTAACTTTGTGACGACAGTGGACCTTCCTTGCAGCAACGGGGAGAGGTTCTGGACGAAGAGAGGAATCGCTCTTCTCTTGTCTTTGAATGAGTAAAAATGTTATTTTGAGCTTTTATAATTGTAATTGTTGTTCTTGAACGTGGTGAGTGATGCTAACATCATCTGGGGGAAGAGGTGTCAGTTTATTTAATCCACCACGCTCTCTTTCTATAGTACTAGACGATTAAGGGTGTTGATTCTGAAGCTGGTAGACAATCCACATAGATATCCTTAAAGTCATCATTGATTGATGACGAACTGTGTGGCACAGACCAATCGTTCTCTTCTGTTGGTGATGATTCTGTGCCAGAGAGAGCAGTGCAGATTCTGGAGAACGTTGGACGTTCTGATGGGTTATATTGCCAACATTCTGATGTTAGTTAGCATTTGAGAACCTGGTTGATGCTACCTTTCATCAGTTGGACAAGATTGTCACTCTTGATCTCTGTGCAGTCCGGCTGAAGGCTACCAGCCATCACCTTGTTGCCATCATTTATTGCAAAATTGATCATTTGATAACATACCCTTGATCCAACATCTAATACCGACATGTCAGGATATGGTGTGGAGCACGTTAGTATCTCCCTATCAGGTAGGTCAGTCTGATATGTCATGTCTGCAATAACATACCAGCATGTAATGCCAAAGCTGTACACATCAGATTCACGAGAAAGGACTCCTCTTAACGCTATCAAATATTGAGTACAGTTTCTGGCTGTGAGAGTTCAATACCTTCTGGAGACATCCATTTGATAGGTCCAACAAGACTGTTTGTCACACTTGAATTCTCTATTATCATATCAGAAAATGACTGGAGAACAAATAATTTACCGTTCAATTCTAGCTGTCTGGACATTCCAAAGTCACTGACCTGCCATTATGTTAAAAATTGTGCCAGCAAAACATTCATACCTTGACAATCAGAGCAGAGGTCAAGAGGACATTCCTTGCGGCAAGATCTCTGAAGAAAAGTCATATTTTAGAGCACTGGCATACATGTTGGATGGCTATTCACCTGTGTATGATACCTTCTTGATGCAAATGTGCCATCGCCTTTGCAATACTTGTGATGAAGTATCGTTGTAGATCAATAGCCATCACCTGAAAAATCGATATTTTATTTGGAATCTTTTCTCACCTCTTTATTCTTTCTTAAATGGACTTCGAGGGATCCTAAATGACAGAACTCTGTGACCTTAAAATATTCAGTATCGCAGAATCCTCCGGGAATGTCACCAGAGCCAGAGGATTTACACTTGTGCCCATATATAAGACCACATTCTGCATTGGTCATATACTGTAAATAACCAGCAGAGTTTGGGATGAGGTCAAGTGAAATACTCACTGGATGAGGTCGAAGGTTTTGCAACAACTGTACTTCCATAAAGAACTGTGACATCAGCTCCTCTGTTGCGTCCTGTTCTAACAGTTGCTTCACTGCCACCTGTCACATATAAAAAAGGATTGCAATGTCGTTGTTGCGTCATCTCACGTCATTCTGTCTCCATTGGGCCTGATATACCACTCCAAAGCTGCCCATCCCTATCTTCTTCATCTTGTGAAGCTCTGATCTGTCTATGATCTTATTCTTCTGTGTGTCAATTCTAAATCGAGCAATCATCTTTGCTGCAGCACGTCTTCTGTTGATATAAATGAGCAGCAAAGTGACCAAAATAATTAGCAGTATTGAGGGGAAAATTGATATCATTGCTATCATCCATGGCTGCACTGCGAAAGGCTGAGCCTCACTGTTGGTATATCAGAAGTCATCAAGAAAGATGTGATGCTTACGGATATGTGCAGGACATAATATTTCCTCCCGTTTTGACCTGTACCATTCAGAAAACGAGTTTTATCTCTTAATGAAGATTCACCTGTTGCCCCTCGTAGCATTTAATTGTGGAAACCTCTCTGATATTCTTGACACTGATGTCGAGTGCTTTCATTACTATCTTCTGGTTGTGCATGTCTGTCTCCATGAAGTCGTAATCTCCTGCATTATATATGCATACAGAAGTTGAATTGATGTTGTCATATATACTACAGAGTAACATCATCATAGACTGATAGGTAACGATAGCTGATCCATCATGTGCCTATCCTTTTCAATCTGATGGATTCAACATTCGAAATATCACCTCGTTCTCATGAAATGTGGTATTGTACATCATAATTGTCTCATTTGAATAAGAAGGTATATGAATGCCTCCTCCTGCCAGAGCAACATTACTCTTCTGATTGTATTCAGTTGTTTCAGTCAAAGAAGGTCTAAAGCTCACAAATTCAGTGTTGTTGATGTATGACAATGAGCTCATTATCTTAATCCCTCCTCCTTGTACTGCATGGTTACTTGTAATTTTACAATTATCAATGACGACAATGCCGCGTATATCGATGTATACTCCCCCACCTTCACCCTGCGATGAAATCAACGTAAACTTTTCTAATTAATCTACTCACGTCAAACCTGTGTGTCAATGCCTGATTATCATGCACCAATGATGAAATCATCGTGACCCTCTTCAATTGATCTCCCGCCAGAAACAATCCTCCACCATAATCTGCTTGGTTTTTGGTAAAGATGCTGGATTCAATGTTGATGCTTGTTGGCCCAGTCAGTTGATCCAAGCATATAGCACCTCCTTCCATTGCAACGTTATTAAGAAATTTTGAGTTTGTAATATTGACGTCTGTTGTGCCGTACACAAAAATTGCACCGCCTGAACCGTGGTCCTCTGCCGTATTTTCTCCAAACTCGCAGAGATCCACATTAACTTGAACACTACTGCTGCCATATATGGTTACTGCACCTCCCATCTTCCCTGCCTTGTTCTGCTGAAAATGCAATCCTATTAGAAATACCGTGCCGTTGTGTGTGTTGATAGATAAAGCTGCGTTTGTCATACATTTCAATGTCATGACTCTATTACCTCCTCCAGAATCCGCTGAGTTGTTGAAGAAACTTATATTCTCCAGTGATGCAATCTTAGTTGATGAAAGATGCACAGATCCGCCAGAAAATGATGCAGATCCGTCAGAGAATGAACAACCAGAGATGGACAAATGGTATATACTCTTATGATCACTCTATAAAATTGAATAAACATACAAACAGAAATGTATGACCTGAAAGATGGACCCTCCTAGTCCCTTTGTTGTGCATTTCTCAAATTTTGTACCTTCCACTCTCATATCCTCGATGTCTCCTTCGAGATGTATTGCACCACCCTGAATCATTGCTTCACTGTTGTAGAACATCGATTTCTGAACTCGAAACAAGCTCATGTCTTTGTTAATATAGATTGCACCTCCCCGGATTGCTGAAGATGAGCGAAATGTAACATTCTGCAGGGTGAGTTGTGAACCAAAGCCCTGCACATCTCCCACAAAGAAGGCGCCCCCATCTTGACCTGATCATGTCATGACCTCATCAAAACACAATACTTACCAGCATCAGACTTGTCTACAGTTGTGTTGAAGAATTCTCCTTGAAAATTGCCAGAGATATATACTGAACCACCATCAAGCCTTGCTCGGTTATCGTGCATTCTGTCACCATGTGAAGTGATCTTTGACAAGTTTGTGCCAAGTTCTAGGCATACTGCTCCTCCAGCAAATAATGCCTCATTCGATTCATACAGGTTGTTGTGAAGTTCTAATGAAATTGTACTATCAGTTTTGATACGCACGGCAGCACCCCGAAAAGATTTCCAGCCAACAAAATGGCTGCTCGAAATGTTTATCTCTGAATACAAGCCCAGTTCGGCATCTATTGCAGAAACATAACTATCTGTATCGATTAGATCTTTTTGAGACTGTAATCTTACCATTTATTACACAGATAAAACTACATTCTTCTATGTGAAATTGGCCTGACCCTCTTAATGTCACCCCTTGATACATCTGAACCTCTGAAATGATTGAATGATATGGCATGTGAGATGAACTACTAACTAAATAATCTGGCAGTTACATTTTCTGCTTGTATGGTAATAGACGCTGCTGGAGCCAAAAACACTTCATTCATAACCAATGTTTGGTTTTCTATGAAAAATCAGTTGTCACTTATACACCCACAATTACCTCCGTTCATCTCAATCCCAACCTCAATGACAGATCCTCTCCCAATATATAGATGAGATCCAGGGCTATTGCACTGAATTTGATCTAAATAAACATTGTACATGAATACCTGAATTAATCATTCAGATCATTATCGAATATATGCACTCCTCACTGTTGACTTTGATATCCATATGATTGATATAGTGCCGTCTCCAGAATTTGATGCGATGTCGCGCATTGTCACTGTTGAACTTTTGACCACAAACGCTGCGAAGCCAGCTGAAAATTGATGAACAGATAAACAGATGAAATCCCTCCAATTGATTTGTGCAAATCTTTAAAAATACTGACCATAATTATTAAAAATGTCCATTCCGTGCATCTCTGCTGTACAATCTTTCAACGAAAGAAATGTCACAGACCCTTCCCCTGCAGGAATTAACATTATTCAGAATTTTTTTTGGATGATCACATACATGAGAATATATATAGACGAATCACAGTGCATTGTGACATTACAAAATTGCCCCCTTCTACATCTATAACAGTGCCTGATTGTAATACTCTGAACTCAAAACGGACGAAAGATAGGCTCCCGCCACGAGGGCGAAACGCGACATCAACAAAAGTAGACCCATTCTGCCCTGGATAAGGTCAAAGGTGTGTCTGTCACTCATCTTGCAATATCACCTCCAAGAAGGGTACAGTTTGGATGATCAATCACCTCGAGCTCAAGAGTCGAATACTCACCAGCTGCAAAGTGTATGATCCTGCCTTCTTTACATGAACTCTCAATGACTGCATGACGTTAGAAAAATATGGCTGACTTCTCCAAATTGCCACACCTTGTGTCCAATTGCTTGGGTCTGCATGCACATCTTCCACAAGGGAATGAGTAGCAGCCGCCAAGAGAGGAAAAAATAATAAGAGAAGACGGAAAGGCATGTGCTGTGTTGTGTGTTGCATGTCTGTTTTTCTTGGGTTTGGTTCAAAAGAACATCCCCGCGGGTGTATTCACATTTGTGTCAAGGCACTGCAAGAGAAACATTGGAACACAGCAACTCGAGGGAAAAGAGACAAGGAAGAAATGACACATTCTTGTGAGCTCTTTGCAATCTCCTGACAATGACATTCTTTACCACCCATATCAGATCCCCCTGATCAGTGTTTTTTGTGTCTTCATCTGGTTGTAGGTTTGAAAAACACACGATTATTCAAACAGAGCCAAGTTACAATGTATGTCTTCGTCACCGTGATTTATCATTTGATTTTGTCTGTACAAGCATGAGGGCCATTCCGGCGAGATCGACGCTACATGGGTTGCATAACAACGTTGAGATCGAGTCCCTTGAGAGTTGTGTCTTACAGGCGGCACATGTGCGAACTGCTCTTCTTCTCTTTCTCTGTGCGAGGTCTATCCGTGTTGATGTCTTCTTGTTTCTCTTCATCTTGAGTGCTAATGTTCTAAATGGACAAGAGCCCTTCTCGTCGCTGGATGCATCTCGTGATGAATTTGTTCTCTGTATGGCCATCTGCAGACGTGATTCCATCTCGTTCAGACTATGCGAAAGTGTAGAGAGGTGCTGCAGTATGGTAACGTTGGAGCCTGCTCGTGTAGCAAGGCTCGATAATTGTTCTCTGACTCGCTCGCATTGTCTTCTCATCTATTTATTGTGAGCCACATCACCTCAATGATAAAAAGTCGTTCACCTCTTCGATGGCAGCTGTTCCATCCATTTGTCTTTCTGAAATATTGTCCATGTCTTTATACAATCTCGTCACTTCTCACGCACTGAGAACGTCTTCTTTTGACCACATCATGTTCACCCACATCTCAGAGCACAGACTGCTGCCCGAACGCAACTTCACAGCAAAACCACACCCCGAAGCTCTTGCGGGCCTCCGTCACAGAAGTTCCGACCTTGGGGGAGAGAAGCTGTCACTTGGACCGAAAATCTCGAGTTGTTACGGTTCGGGCATGAACCAAATCGATTGTTCGTCCATCTACAACGCAACCTTAGTGACTTTCAGAAGTTCCAGCTGCGTATAAGGGATTGTTGAGACAAGTCTTCGGTCCTGGCAGAAATCAACAACATGGAAGCCAGACAGATGTGGAGTTCAAAAATCTGGCGGGTGTTCTTCGACACCCGGTGTCCTCTTCAAAAGTCCCGCATATCCGCAGCGGGTGTACATACACGTTAGTATCACGTGAGATGCGGTGATCTTACCGGGAACCAAGTTTGCAGACCCGCAAAATTCAGATAGTGTCATGTGCGTTTTATTTCTTGATTATATTTTCAGGAAGTAATATTGGTGAAGAACCCTCCGTAGAGTCCGCTCAGTACAGTCTGCTGTGTACATGCTTTCGGGGTGCTGAGAGGTCCGGTCCATTGGGGTCCGTAAGAGTCACCAGATCTAAAAATAGATCAATAAGACATCATAGAACGAAGCGCTTGTTCTGCCGAGGTTGTTCGTTTGGTATATAAATAATTTTGCGCGTGTGATTGTACCTGTCGTTCTTGAGGATACTGTTCATTTGTGTGTACAAAAATGGTCTCAAGACATTCTTGGGGTCAGAATTCCTGTCAACGTCAGTTTTGCCGGGAATTTTGATGGTTACTGGGTGTTTAAGAGGTATGAAATGCCTCTGACAAGTTGGGAGTTGAAGGCGAGGCCGTCGTCACAGGCTACACCACTCTTCAAGACTCCCTTCGAGTCGATCCAATCGGCACGTTTAATTGTGACCGCCGCAAATTGATAGGCCGAATTCCAATAGTTTGCGTCCTGTACAAGTCAGGAATCCTTCGAGACTGAAAAATGCGACTCACCCCTGTGGCCTGCGACAGAGCGGCCAAACCCATAATATAAATTCCAGAGTTGTATGTATAACAAGCATCTGATACTTGACAGGAGCCCTGAGAGGGACGAACACCATCCGCAATGCAGTCTGTCTTCTTCAGATTGGTTTCCACATACTTGTTCGAGGCAAGAGCCGCGTCTATTTATAGATCAGAGCAGTCTCCGAGTCTGAAAGTTACCCAAGTATTTCCGGTCCTTGGTGTATCTGTACAGCTTCGCGGACAACACCGTGTTGAGACTGGACGCGATGGCAGAGATGTAGGTATCGTCCTGATTCCATTATTTGGGAGATTTCATCCAAATTTCACCTGTTTTTCGATCATACCGCCAGCACCACAGCCAGATTTGATGATCCATCGAGGGTTCAGGATCTCCCAGATGTTCATAGCAGTTCCTGGAAAAATCATCAAAAAATCATCAAAAAATAAAATGAAAATTGAAATTAGTTTGGAATCATAATTTCAGGAATTATTTCCCGCCAAGAAATTCTCCTCAAAATTCAAATCTGAAAAATTACCGAGGTAGTCGCCTCCTGTTGATGACCGGTTGACTTTGCCGGAGACTGAGCAGTTGTCCACCATCGTGCCGGGGGCTGTTGATTTGAGCCAGCAGTCATGGGTTGAGCCACACTTGGAATACGCCCAGGCCTGTATTTGGCATCAGTACTTTCCATTCGATTTCATTTCAAGACGATAACTCGATGCCGTGGGACCAATAAAGAAATATAGACATCAGCACACCTGGCAGCCTGGAAAACTTAGACATTGTTTCATGCAGTTATTGGCGTCTCTGGCATAGACTGGCATGTTTGGAAAGTCCTGGCCAAACCTTGGTGACGTCAGCTGCCGTGCAACGCGACATTCATAATGGTGAGATCACCTGTTGCTGTTATCTTCTATGGAGGAGGAGCCGTCTTGAGATGTGTCTCCATAGGTCTCATAGTATCTCAACGACATCACAGCCCACCATCCAGCATCGTCATTCTAAAGACATCAGACACTTACATCTTTATATGTAATGGGCTGGAGGTTAAGATCCATAACTCACCCAGTTATTTTGGACAAAGTTGTTGGGAATGGCCGCTCTAGTTTTAGAGAGCGACCTGTCCAGCCTTCTCTCTCTGCCGGCGGGTGATTTGGTTCTCCAATTCAAAATATCAATGTATGCAGAATAGGCAAGAGCGGTCTGCCAGCCTAGAAGGCCTCCCCAAGCTCCTTTGGCGTCGTCAAAGCCAAAATTGTAGAGTCCATCTATTGCAGAATACAGATCCTCGGGTATCGTCCCTGCAACATTTCGTCACACCACATGTCAGTCAGCCTCGAACAACACTCACGAGCAAAGCCTCCACTAAAGAGGAGGAGGGTGGTGATGAAGACCGACAACATCGACCGATCTTCTTTATGACGATGATCTTCTTTATGGGGTGGTGTTGTGAATTGAAGTCAGCACGGTAACAGACGTGCAATCAACGTTGGAATGCCATTGATGCTGTGACATCTCCCTGAACATTCCTCAGTCCTGTCATCCTCGACATATGATCGACAGCTTCACGTGTATATAAGGTGAACTCTCGTTAGCAACTGGCAGTTTTAGTCATTTTATTTTGTTTGTTAAACTTGAAGAAAAAAAATCCAAAAATAAGCAACAAGAGTCCCCGAAATTTCACTGAAATTTCACAATACAACCAGTCATCAAGAGGCAAGGAGAATTCCACAAAGAAGGCAAGATCTTCTATGTTGATGTTCAACAATGTCTAAAATAACAAGAAGTGATCACTTTAAAAGCATTCGCACCTGCCACGCGAGCACAACGATAGATGCCAAATCGTATCTATTAATAGTACACTACAAGAGACCACGCACTTGGATTCGTCATCGTCAGGGTGCACAAAAATTTGTTTTGTATAAACGCTGCTGTTGGTGTTTCTACTTCACAGCAGCTTTGACTGAGCATGCAAAATGCAAGAATGGAAAAGCAGTTACATCTTTATTGCTTGCTGTGAAATACTTGCTGTGGTATCATTTGGTAGATGTGTGTTGGATTGATGGTTGGAGGTAATCGACATTGTGAATTTCGTCATCTCTGTCTCGCATCATTTCTGAATGCAATAATATGCTTCCATAATTCCATTTGGACAAGGCCATTCCTCAATCATGTTGTAAGATGGCGACTTGACTGGTAATATGACCTGATAAGATCTTTGATACTGAAATCTGGGTTCCATCCATCATACCATTTTCTAAGCAGTTCTGACCTAAAGATCGAAGGAAAATGTATTTACTCACCTCAAAGATGCGTAGCGGCCATCATTCTGATCCTGTAATGTCATCCTCCAAAAGAAGATTGAGACACACAAGGTACAGAAGTGATTCCAAGTTGTACATTTTTGTTTATTGTTATGAGCCCGCCCTTCGCGCTGACGGGTCGCGCCTTTACATTAAATTACATGGCTACAATAGAGGACGGTGCATGGCTGGAGAGGAACTGCAAGTCCTTGACCATTTGTTCGATCTCGGGCTTAGAGTATACATCTTCCTTCCAGGATTTGTTCAGTTTGGAGGACCAAGCGCAGCGGCCGAGGCGAGAATCGCGCTTGATGGGTGTTCCGTTCTCATATAAAGTGAGGGAGTAGAGGTTGCCGGACTTGGACCAGAGCGACATGACGAAATCTCCGATCTCGATGGGGAAATAGAAGGTGTAGAGGTCCGCCCCGATATGAGATTCACAATCAATCTCGGGAGAAGTGAGAAGGGGCTCTAACAAGGTGGCCATTTGTATCTTCTTATGCCTCCGGCTGGAATCTTTGAAACTAGAGGGTGATGGTGTCGCACGTCTTCAGAATAGTCGTGACCTTTACGACTATATCTTTCTACTTGGAAGTAGTGGTGGGTGTTGTCCGATGGTCGGTCTCAGTTTATTTCCCTCCAAGTTTTCGTGTTGTGCCGTCATTGTCGACAACCTGCCGGCTTCGCCACTTCTTCTCAGAGATTCCACCAGAAAATACGTCGTGGATAATAAATGTCGACGACCAACGGCGGGAACCCAAGTCCGGTGGATTTATCTCTGAACTCTGAATGTCGGACGAATGTCACTGGGTATTTTTAAGTTCTACAAGATTACGCCGCGGTAGTTGACGTAGAGTATCGTGGTCTATTACCGTACATGACTGATATTACAAAGTGAAAACTGCTTTTGACATATTTAGACTTTTTCGCAGGAAATCTGGACGAAAAGCGGAACACGTGTTGTTTCTGGAATTCCAAATTCTGGTATGGTCACGCGGTTGCAGAGACATCTTCAAAGAAATCAAGATTGAATTTAGATTCGAAAAAAGGCAATAAAATATTGCAGAGTTTGGTTAGATTCCCCGCACCACGTTGAAAAATTCGGTAATTAACGTGTTCATTACCAAATCCTGCAATATTCACAAACTTGAAGCTTTTTTACATGCCCAGAGTTTGTCAGATGATTTATTTTAAGAGTTTAATGTTATTCCACGCTTTGTTCAATGTACTACGAACAGCCATCTACATTTGCGTTGTAGAGCAAAGTTTATGGCACAAAACTGACATCCGCGTTGTAATCGCTCAAACCGGTGCCAAAACTGACATTCGCCAAAGAAGAAGAAAGCTCGATGAGACTCGTCCCGGTGCTCATCGGCTGCTCTATTCTTGCTTCACTTGCCACAGCAGCATTTGTTGATCCCGTTGCTGTCAGCGCCAGGAAGAATGTGCTTCTCGCATATGCCGCTGCTTGTGAAGAGCAGTTTATTCGCAACTGGTCAGCGATCCTTTTGTCATTTTGATCTCTGACGACAGAATCGTATTTCTGAATGACAATGTTTTAGGACTTGTTATTGGTGTATTTATCCTGGAGCGGAGAAGATCGATGTGACACATTATTTCAATGGTGAAGAGAAGCAGATATTTGGCTACGCGGGGATCACTTCTGAACACAGTATGTCTTTAAAAGAATCCGGATCTCTCTGTCACATTGACAGATTCCATTTGGATATGAAAGCGGCGATGTCGTCTCTGGTTCATCATCCATCTTTCGCTTGAGGCTTTGCGCCTCTCTCACTTTCAACCGCGAAACACTGACACACGACAGTCATATTCTCTTTCAGAGGGACCCACAGCCTCTCCAATGTGTACCAAGACCTCAAATTTTTGAGAGTGGCACCCTTTAACTCACTCATCCCTGGCGCTTTGGTTCACAAAGGATTCCTGGCCGCATACAATTGTGAGTTCTTCTCAAAGATCCTGAATCGCTGTGTTTCCCTGATGATGTCTCGATTGCATTTGAAATCGCCACAAGATGTTGATTTGGATCTGATGTTATGCAGCGCTAAGAGATGACGTCTTGCCTGCAGCAACTGAACTTGCACTGAAATATCCACACTTGCCCATTCAAGTGGTGGGACATTCACTTGGCGGCGCGATCGCGACTCTGGCAGCTGTGGATTTCGCTCTGAATGGTAGGAGAATTCGACGAGTTTTCAGAGTATTTTGGCGGGAAGTAACGTGTACAGAGACTGTTAAAAACCAGATCAAGTTGTGGACTTCTGGCTGCCCTCGGTAATTAAAAAAAATATTTTTTAATTCATCATTTATTTCTGCGCAACTCACAAGTGTCATCTGATGACGTCATCACAGTGTCGGTAACCAACAATTCGCCGAATACGTGAATAGCAAATACGTTGATGCGACACGTGTCACGTGGAACAGAGACCCCATCCCGAGGCTTCCTCCGGTCATCTTTGGCTACCAGCAATATAATACAGAGTACTATTTCACCACACCCACATCCTACACCAAATGTAACCAGACGGAAGGTAATAATCTCGTTGTAGAACGTCAATCCGAAAACACTTGATGATGTCATGACAAAGACCATGACAGAGATGTCACTCTAAAGTTTAACATGAGCAGATAAAAGCTGCATCGACTCGGTGATTGTACCGTCATTCAGAGATCATTCACTCTATATGGGCGTAGACGCAAAAGAAGCACACTCGCACGGATGTCCGGGTATTCTGGGAGCTTGGGAAGAGAAGTTGTCCTCTACAACTCCATAAAAGATGCACCACGGCAAAAAACCGCGATGTTCACAGTTGCACTACAAAACCACGTTGAAATTTTCATTTATGGCTTGCACATGTGTGATTGTTGTTTCCATCTCGATGATGATTACTTGAAGACACCATCTTATACATCCTCTTCAGAGCTTCCAGGCCAGAACTTGATTCTATGGTCTGTAGACAAAAGTTGAACTCTTTGGGTTACGTTATCAGGCCCGAAATTTCAGTCATGTGATGAGGGCTCTCCCATAAAACATGTGGTTTCTGGAGGCTTGTGTGGGCATCAGCTAACGTGAAGATCTTATCTTGGAGTGTTTGAAAGAAATCCCAAGCACCAAGGTTCTGCCCGAGTCTGGTGGATCTCTTCTAGAGTGTCGTCGATGTTAAGCAATTGCAGTACCTTGATTTATAAAATGTACATTCACATTTACTAATTCACTATTTGATAGCTCTATAATTCAAAGACGACTTCGGCTCAGCAGAAGAGCATCAACAAGAGATCGAGGAGATGAGGATGGGGCTCATCAGATGGAAGAGCATATTCTTTGTTGACTTGAAAGTGTACAAAAGGTGAATTCAATGATGCATAAAGGAAAATAAATATTTCTGTTTATCAACAATTTTCTGGATTTTGAAATGGTGAGATTGGGAAATCTGAAGACTTTCATCAGATCCCTCCATTCGCGGTAATGAGACCGTTAACTACCGAAGAATTTCGTGGTAATGGTGAGAAAATCATGAGATAAATTAGACAAATACACTTTTTGATGATTTTTTCATTTTTCGTCTGAATT